>VSMD01001057.1:0-67616 GCA_008750895.1 Mirza zaza
GAAGAGGCTGACCCCGCCTCACATAGGTGCTTCCCTGCAGAGCTGATAAGAGAATTGTTCACCTTAGAGTTCTTCGTCTGCAGGGAAGACAGAGGCTGCTAGCTCAACCAGAGAGACTCAGAGACTACAGGAAGTCCCCTGCGGTTCCACTTAAAATTTTTCGACTACAATAGTGCAAAAGCGACACACACTCAGTATGCGCCTCAACTTCCAATGGGGCCGAGTCCTGAAAGTTGAAAATATCATAAGTAAACAGTGCATTTCTGACTTACATATTTCCAACTTAACGGTGGGTCTCTTGGGACATGGGCCCACCGTAGGTGGAGGAGAATTTGTAGTTCCGTACTGCACACTGATCCTAGTCCGAATTCCTAAACAGAAGGCCAGTGGCAGCCAGGCTCCATGGAGACCAGGACTGCGGGACCATCAGGGACAGCGCTGCCCTTTCGGGATCGGGGGTCTCCCGCATGGCATCCGTGTGCCTTTCTGTCCCCTTTCTTAGCCGGCCAGCCAGCTCCTGGAGCCACTCACAACTGGTGCCCACGACGGGCCCTCAGCTCTAAGTCAGGCTCATCAAGTCTCCCCACTTCCAGGCTCAGCCTCCTCCTCACCTTTCCCCAGGCAGAAATCAGATTGGCCCTGCTTGTGCTTCGGCGCCGGACCACCCAGTCACATGGCGTGGGCAGCCTTTGCTTCACCTGCCCAGCCCGTATCAATCAGCAGACATCTGCGGGACACAAACTGGTGGCACCAACACAGCCAGTGCCCACATCGCAGGCGGGGCTGGGGGGACGAGGCTTTCTCTTAGCCAGAAAAGCAACCTGAGAGTTCCGGAGTTCCGTGGCTAAGCGCTTGGACTCGGGGCTGGAACGCTGGGTTCGTCTCCGCCTCCTACGTGCTGTGTAGCCGCAAGCAAGTTAGTACATCCATTTCTGCTTCTATGAAATAGGAATCGTAATAAAATCACCTGCCTCGTAGGATTGCCAAGAGGGTAAAATGAAGTAATACACATAAAGTGCCTAGAGCAGCACCTCCTGACACGTAGTAAGCTTGCAGGGAAGGTTAGTGATTAGAATTATTGTCTCTAAAACAAGAAGGAACTAAGTCAAGGCTCTATTCCATGGCTGTAAAACCACCCATGGTGTGCTCAGCGAATGACCCAGGTCAGCCTAAGGAAAGCACAATGACTTGGCCATTGGTCACCTACATAAGGAGCACAGGGCACAGGGCTGCTGTCTACCAAGGACCCACTCGCTCTCTGCCAGGCCTGTGCTTGGTGGTCCAGACCTGCGGTCTCCACCCCCTGAGGGACCCCTGTTAGGAACCCCTGGCAGTCACTGCCTGGGCTCCGCCTCCTGCCCCCCCCCCAGCTGTGCAAATGGTCTTCCGTGAAACCGGTCCCTGGTGCCAAAAAGGTTGGGGACCGTCACTGCTCTAGACTGATGCGCACTGGTCCTCACTGTGGCCCGGTGAGGATGAAGCTCCGGGAGGGTCCGTCAGTTGCACAAATTCACGCACTCTGGGATTCATCCCACTGTCTGTGTGTCTCCCTCAACACGGATAACCGAGGGTCCGCTGCAGGCCGGTTGCGGAGTCTTGCCCGTTTGGAGATGAACACGCTAAAGACAGAGTGAGGGATTCCAGGAGCAAAGGACGGCAGGCCTGCCAGCGGGAAACAGAAGGGAGAGGTGATGCGGACGGAGCGAGAATATCACAAAGGGCAGAACCATCCTGGGAAAAGCGCAGTAGGATCGGGGCGGGTGGGGGGCACGGCCAAGAGCTTGGCCTGGCCTCCCTCACTGGGCAATCCAATGTATCCACGTAGCAAACAGAGCCCTATCTGGCAACAAGGCCAGCAGCCCTGGGTGCTCGTGCAGGCTCTGCCTCCCCGTCCCTGTGCGACCTTCAGAACGAGGCCCTGCCCCTGAACCAGCCACATGTGGTAGACCAGATGACCCCAAGGTCCTCTCAACTCTGGTCCCACCAGGGTGATTTCCCAGTTCCTGTTGTGTTCTTGGAGCAGTCCCAGAGCCCACGGCTCCCATCCCAACCTGGGACCAGGGCGCTCCACTCCTCAATTTATTGTATGCTTAAGAGTCATGGAAAAAAATAAATAAAACTATTATCCTCAAAACCCCAGTAGGTCTCTTAATGACTACTCCACTAATTAGTAGCAGCTGTTAATGAAGTGTGCAGGTACAAGCCTAGCCTCGTCAATTAATCCATACATGCTCCTGGGCTGCAGTAATATTTAAAAGGGAAATCGATACCTGACAGCTGGGCCTGGGGAGGTCGGTCCGGGTGGGCAGGGAAGGTGTAGCATTTCAAGGAATTTGTAACGAAAATAGCTTATGCCTGGAGCACAGCGCAGGGGCCAGAAATGGAGCCGGCCCCAAGGGGCACGGGGATGCAGGCATGCCCGCAGGGCGGGGCAGAGGGGCTGGCGGGCAGGAGGAGTGGGCACCTGCTCCCCTCGTTGGTGGGCAGAGCACCCCACGCCAGGACAACAGGGGCATCTGGTTCTTTCCAATCCATCATATTAAAAAGTCCACTTATTCCTGCAGGGTAAGTGGTTTGGGGGGGCTGCTATTACCTCCTCTTGGCAGACGTGGGGATCAAGGCTCCACACGAGCCATTGTCTCGGCCAAGTTTGCCAAGCGAGCGAGAGCAACAATCACCTTCCTGGCCTATGGGGGTAACCCCTCACAGGCACCATCTCAGGCAATCCTTACACCAGCCAGAAAAGGTGAGCACTATTGTTCCCCTCTTTTGGAGATAAAAATACTGCAGCTTTGAGAGGTGACAGTAACACTTGCCTACAGTGAGCAAGCTGGTGGTTGGCACGGCTGGTGTTCAACCCACGCAAGAAAGCTCGTGTGCTTACCACTCCCAGACTCCTAAGAAGTGACAAGGCTTGAGCCCTACGAGACAAAACCCAAACTCCTTGGCATGGATGACAGCATTGGGCCCTTTGCATTAGTTTCCGATCGCTGCCGGAACAAAGGACCACACACTTAGCGGCTGACCAGGATGTCGTAAGTCTGTCATCTTACACTTCTGAAGGTTGAAAGTCTGACGGGTTTCTCTGGACTAAAAGCAAGGTGTCGGTGGGGCTGCGTGCCTTTTGGAGACTCTGGGAAGGGTCTGTCCTGTCACCTTTTACAGCAGCTACAGGCTGCCCGCGTTCCCTGGCTCAGGGTCCTCCCTCTCCAAGCCAGCAATCGCGTCACTCCAACCTGTGCTGCTGTTGTCACATGTCTCTGAGTCTCTCTTCGAGAACATCTGTGATGACACCAGCCCCTACAGACCATCCAGCATCATCTCCCATCTCAAGATCCTCAATTTAATCACATCTGAAAAGTCCCTTTTTGCCAGGTAAGGTGACATAGTCATAGGTTCTGGAAATTAGGGCATAGCCATCTTTGGGGGCGGAAATTAGTCTGCCGGCCACACGCCCTCACCTTCTATTTCTTTCCCCAGGGGCACCCGTGCTCCACCAGCAGCGAGCACCTGTGTCCGCCAGCATCCTGTCGAAAAGACAAGACTACTCTCAGTGCTTCCAACACGGGGGATTTAATACAGAGAGTCAGTCACACAGGTAATGAGGCCGGAGAGAAGGCAAACAGAGGCGACTGAAACAACTTGGAAACTAGCAGCAATGGGAAACAGCCCATGGACATGTGCGGTCAAGGTCAACCGCTCCCCCCTCCAAGCTCGGGCAACCTAATGCCAGAGAAACGGCTGAGGTCTGTGAGCCTGTCTGCCCATGGCGTGTCCTCAGCACTGAGCCCAGAGCAGGTGCTCAGAGGAAGGTCACCTGGGCCACCCCAGGATCTCCTTCTTCCACACTGGAGGGGAGGCTCTGCCCCCGCTCAGGGCTCCCAGAAGAGGTCACGGTGCCAGTGAGACGGGTAGGTAAGTGGCCACTGCTGCTCCGCTCCTCAGACCAAAGCTGCTGTGACCACGTGCACTTTGCTGCCCATCACGGGCTTAGGCCACCCAGGTCTTACCTACCTGGAGAGAAACGGTGAGGGGCAGGTAGATCACCCCCTTTCGGGGAAGAGACCCTGGATGGTCTGGAGGGGATCTGGGTCTGCTGCGCTGCCTGAGGGCAGCACTGAGCCTGTTTTGGCCAAAGGTGTCGAGCCTGGCGTCCTCCCTGTAGGAGACGTGGGAAGCCCACGACTAGAACCATGGATTAATAACCTTCCCCCGACTGGACATCGCTCCACAGCTCCCCGCCCCCAGCTGCTTACACTGAGATCTCTGCTAAAGGGGAAGGGCGGGGACTGGGGCATGTGCCAGGGAGGGGGTAGGGACGCAGGAAGGGAAAGCGGAGGGCAGGGCACCCAGGAAGCAGCCCTCAAGGGTCAGGCTGGAGCGGGACACCTAATGCCATTGTCTGGTCCACCCACCCCGGGTGCAAGTCAGCCCCACTGCACCCCCCAGTGTGAGGCCCCTCTAGGGCCCTGTCCTAGCTAATGTCACCACTCGCTGCCTCCCACCCCAAGAGCAGCCCAGACATGGGGGCCAGGTGGGGGGTGCGGTTCCTGGACTCACTTCTACCTCGGGCACCCTCCTGGCACACCAATCAGTCTGTCTCAGGTCCCGACTGCTCTACAGTCCCCATCCCGTCCTCAGTGTCTCAGCAGTGTCCTGGCGAGCACCCCTGCCTCTGGCCTCACCCCTACTCTGTCCTTTACACTGCTGCCAGGACTGTTTTTCCTGAACACATCTGACCACAGCGCCCCCCACCTAAACACTTCAGGGGCCTCCCACCATGGCCAGGGAAGTTCAAGGCCGTCGCAGCCCAGCCCTCAGCTCCCTCACCAGCTCCTTCTCCTCCCACCTCCTGCCTTCTTCCCTCATGTCACTGTCCAGGAACCTCCCTGCCCACACGCATACACAAACACACGTTTGGATGCATGCACTCATGCGTGCACATGTACACACACACACGTGCTCTCACACATGCACGTTGCATACACACACAATCACATGCGTACACATATGCACACACCCCCTCCCGTGTTTTCTCCTTTCCACTTGCTGCTCTCTCTACCTGGAATTCTCTTCCCCCCTACCCTGTGAATAAGCTCACCATCTTACGAATCTTTAGACTCCTGTTCCAAATCCTGAGTCTCTGGAATTGCATTCAGAAGTCCCCCTCTCCCTCCCCCCACCCTGTGTCCCCACCCCAACCCTGCACCTCCTGCTGCCACGTCCTGTTCTACCTGTCTCTGCCCAGCCGTGGGCCAGCCTGCCCTGTGCGCCTCCCCAACCAGCTACAAACTCCTGGCAGCAGAGACCTGGGCCCACCCGAGGGCCTAGCAAGAGAGTGGTCACCAGGCAGGAGCTCACACAGCCTCAGCGGGGTACAGGTGGGACAGGCAGTCAAGGCAGGGGGCCGCAGACATGGTGGGGTAGGAAACGGGCTCTGGCCACCGGATATCCACTCATAAGTGCTGATGTCCTGCTGTATTTCCCATCGGGACGCTCCCTCCTTTTAATATCTCTGGTCCCTTCAGGATCTGAGCAATAGAGGATGGACAGAAACCAGTCTGGCTGCTTGCTAAAGTTCAGGAAATGTTAATGATGTCTTAACACCTACCAACGCAAACGCATATACCCTTTTTCAATCTTATTTCAAAGGACTCCATGTGAACCACACTGTCTGTAAGTTCAAAACGTGTGGGTCATTTGTATCATCTTCTTGGGAGCGTTGAGCATCCTATGATATTTACCACCCACCCCTGAGCATGGCAAGGGCTGGGATAAATGTGGACTTGGGTGCTTTGCTTGACATCTTGCTGCATGAATCGGCCTCGTGACAAGTGATCCGACTCCCATTCACTCATCGATTCCTCTACCGGCCGCTGCAGTCCTCTAAGGGCTGGGGCTACAGGAGCAAACCCAACAGCGAGGTCCCTGCCCTCACGGAGCTGAGATTCTAGTGTGGGGGACAGAAAACCCAGCAGTGACTATGCGGGGTGGTGACAGAGAGAAACACAGTGGAGGACAAGAGGCAGAGGGAGGGGGCAGGAAGGCTGCAGGGCGGGTTGCTACTTTGCAAGAAGAAAGACGGGGCAGCTACTCCAGGCCCAAGTGAATGCAAGGCCCTTCTGCTTAAGAGCTAAGGAAAGTAAGATCATAGAGAACTGTAGTGACAGCATCTAGTACTAGAGAACAAAGGGGAAAGAGAGAGCACTCCAGGACGCTGGGAGAGCCGAGGCTAGCTCCCCCAGACACCACCAGGGCTGTGGTCCAAACACTGCTCCCTCCAAGTGCCTGCACAGAAACGCCAAGACACTGTGGTCCAAACACTGCTCCCTCCAAGTGCCTGCACAGAAACGCCATCTTGCATGGCGTGTTCCCTTTCACAAACCTCGCTATGCAGGCTTGCTGTCTTCTCCAAGCTTCTGTGCACTCGTGCATGGACTCTGGCTGTTCTCTGCCCTGGAATGATCTTCCTCCCTCCTTCTGTAAGAGCCAACTCAGTAGCCTCCCATGGAACCGCTTCTGTTCAGGCCTCTCACTCCCCTGAGTGCCCAGGCTGAAGGGCACTGGGCACTTCCTCCTCTGCAGAAAAAGGATTTCTGGACACACAGCGGCTGCCCCACTATGCGCCTGTGTGCACTTAAGGAGAGTGGCACGTTCTGAACAGCCCCAGTGCCCTCTGTGATGCCTCGAGTGATGCTGACACACAAAGCGGGGAAGGGGGTGGGCAGGAGTTTCACCTAGATCTGCTAACGCTGCAACAAGCTGGCTCTGGAACCCTTGCAACTGGCCAGTTTCTGTCCTGTGTCAGGGACACCCCTCGTTCATCCTCACCAGGCAGGACAGGGTAGTTGGTGCACAGCCAATCCCAGGGGTGAGGAGCCCTTGTGCAGGTCACACAAGAACTAGTGGTTGAGCTGAGTGTGCACAGAGCTCCACAGACTGCAGACTTCTCTCTGCTCTCTCCTGCTGCCTGGTCATACGCAGGAGGTGCTCATCAGATATCTGATGAGCAAGAGAGTGTCTGAACAGAAAAGCGTGCACACTGTTCCCTCCCTGGTTCTGCACGTCCTCCATGTGCCTCCAACTAGGCACGTGGCCCAGGCTGGGCTTTGAGGTCACCCACTGTCCTGCCCTCAGGAAGGGAAGCTCTTCTGGTGCCTCCTGCAGTGCTGTATTTTGGGGGAGGGCCTTTACCCAACCACTCATCTGGCTTCTTAACTCAGTCTTCTAGAGAACTTTCTAGACCTTCCCTCCAACACTGAAAGTAGGAACCCAGTTTACAGGTTCTGAGGCTGTCCTGAGTGACAGGTCAGGTCTAACTGGCCAGCCCTCTGCTGTCATCCAAAGGAAGGGAGTTGATCCCAAAAGCTCAGAGAGCAAACAGCAGGCCCGGCCTGGCCCTCCAGCGCCAAGCCACTGCCCTTCCCACTGCGCCTACGAACAGCCTCCCCTTTATGTTAGATGCTGCTAAGAAAAGTGTGTGCTTAACTAGCCGTGGTGGGCTAAACTAGGACATCTTGACCCAACCCTGTGGCTGGGACGAAACGTGGGCATTATCTGCGGGTTGCAGAAAAGGTGTAGACATGCGACTGTTCGTTTGTCAGTTAACGTGAGGGAGCTCTCGTCACGCAGCCCAGGGCACCGACGTGGGATGCTCCCTGCGCATAATCAGACCAGGGCTGTCATTCTGCAGGAAACGGGGTCACAATTATGTTAATAAGAGGCACACGGATTTCTCACCTATCTGAAGGGGAGCTTGAGAAGGAATTAATTCTCAGGGTGGTGAGGCAGATTTGATTGCCGGCGGTTCGGGAGGCATCGGCCCCAGCCCGGAACGCGAGCCTGTGCACTCCCTGCACCCTGGCACTCTCCCGCCTCACCCCTCCTCGGGCAGACCCAGCCCTCCCTCTGCAGAGCCAGCAGAAAACGGGCAGGGAGGAAAGCCTTGACAGTCGGCAGATGACAGCAGAATCTGCCGGGACGCGGGAGCAGGAGGAGAGAATTCCTCAGGACTCTGCAGGGAGGAGCGCCACACGTAGGGAGGCTCCACACGGCCACGAGGCTGGGGCAGGCCGAGTCGCCCGGGTCTAGGGACCAAGATGCCCGAGCCGGGCACTGGGCCTGATTCCACCCTCCCTTGTCCCCTCCCTCCCCAAGATCCTTAAGTACAGAACGTGTTAAACGGTCATCAGAGTCCCTTTATCGGGGGATAAAGGCAGAGGTTGGCTTTGAGACAGGGAGGAGGTGGCCCCCCATACACCGCTCCCCAGTGTTGGCACTCTGACCTCGTCACTAGAGACCACCGAGTGCTGTCAAGTAGCTCCCTGCAAACAGCAGGCAGGAATACCCACCACCCCCAACCATGCCCCGAAGAGCTTCTCAGAGACGAGCCACATGACACAGGACAGAAACCGGCCAGACACAAGGGTTCCAAGGCTGGCTTGCTGCAGCGTTAGTAGACCTAGGTGAAAGCTCTGTCACACGCAGAGCACAAGACGATGTGGGAGGAAGACACCTCCTGAAAGTCTGCCCACCCATGGCCACCTCCAGAGGCAAGGCCTGTGCCGTGCCCCAACCCCGCGGAGGCTGTGAGGGCGCTGAGGAGGCAGCGGGGAAGGGGGCTGCGTCTCCTGTGCTACTTGCCAAGTCCCAGACCTGGGACTGGCCCTATTTCTCGGGCCCTGATTCCCAGCACCCACGGCCAAACTCGCCAGGTCTTTCCACTGCTAAGAGCTCATCAATTCAACAACCCCAGACAACGGGCCCTCCCTAGGGTCTCCCGTCTCAGTTCCACTCAAGCCAGACCCCCAGACTCAAGCCTTCCTCCTCGCTCCCCACCCCACCTTGCCCACCCATTTAATGACTCGGATCCTTGGATATCGGGGACCTACCCCCCTGCTAGGTACTGTCTAAGCACCGAGGATACAGCCCTGAGCCAAACCACCACGGCCCCAGCCCTCCTGGAGCTCACAGTCCCACGGGGAGTCCAGACACCCAACCTATCCTGGCTACACAGCTGGAAGGCGCTCTGACAGTGCTCTGGAAGGTGCCAGAAGGTTCCAGAAGGTACTCTGACACAGGGCACTGCAGAGCACAGCAGAGGGTCAGATAGAAGGGATGAGCGTCTTCCAGGCAGTGGGGAGTGCGTCTGGCAAATCCTGACAGTCAGAGGAATGGAAAGTTCAGTACACCCCGTGGCCAGCATTTGAGGTGGAGGGTAGTTGCAAGGGGACAGGCAGCAGTCAGATCATACATAGCCAGCCTCCTAAGCCACTTTAAGGGTTTGGAATTTCTCCCAAGAGCAATGTAGAGTCTCCAGAGGCAGGGACTTCATCAGATGTGTGATGGAGAAGAATTTTTCTGGCTGCAGAGAAGAGGGCGTCCCGCAGAAGGAGGCCGGAGACCAGTTCCAGGCTGTGGGCGTGGGCGAAGGCAGAGGTGAGCAGAGGGTGGTGGGAATGGAAAGAGGCCCTTAAGAAGAAGGTAGAGCCTGTAACGTGTGGTCATGAACGGCCAGGGGGATGGCAGAGAAGAGGAAGCAAAAATACTTCTGATAATTACTAACCACTGCCTGTGAGCCAGTCACTGTGAACGTGTAAGCGCTTAGCTGCATGATCTCACTTAATCTGATGATAGCTTTGTGAAGCAGACACGGCTACTATCCCCATTTTACATACGTGGAAACTGAGGCTCAGAGAAGTTGCCCTCTCTGACTTACCTGGGGTCAAAGCGCTACCAAGTAGTAGGAGCAGGACGATTGCAGGTGGGCGTGGGTGCCGTTGTCCTGAGAGGGGGCCGGAGCAGGAGGGACAGACCCAGTGGGCATGTTTGAGGACCTAGGGGACATGAAGGCAGTGCCCAGCAGTGGACTTTGTGAGTCTGAAGCCCAAGGGCGAAGAGATAGTTGTTCTGGGAGACTCTGGAGAAAGGAGCCCGAAGAATGGAGGAGGCGGTTGTCCCCCCCCAACACACACACACACACACACACACACACACACACACACGTGTGTAGAATAAAGAGGCCAAGGACGGAGCTCTGGGAGCACCAACGTGCAGGAGGTGGCAGAGCAGGACTGGGAAGGAAAGGGTTAACGTCAGGCCTACCTGTGTGAGGGACACTGGGCAGACAGAAGATGACCCCATCAAACCCCCTCATAACCCTCGGGTGAGGGACCCCTGGCAAACACACCAGTGATGTTGGCCAGCAGAGGCTTCTTATCTCTGGAATGCTTTTAGCGAGATGCTCCCTGTCTGCCCGGACCGCTCACGGTAAACAAACCCGGAACCTTGTGGATTTATGGCGGCCGGCTCCCTGCAAAACGCCGTGCAAGCTATGCGGCTATCGGGGAGTAAAATGGAGCTGTTCCGTGACCAAAACCGCCCCCTATATAGTAAGGAGGCCTGGCGTGATAAATCTGGCCCAGGGCGCAGCCCGGTGTGGCGGGGAAGTGCTAAGGAGCTCCACCTGCGCCTCCAGCTATCCGTACCCTGCAATCGTTAGCGAGGCTTAACGCTGGGCGAGACCTCTGATTCCTATACATCTGATTTGACAGTCTGAGCCTGTGTATTTTGTCTCACGGACAGAAACTTACCAAGCCATGCCATGATGGTTTGGGTTTTCTGCCCAGCCCTGGGGCTGAGCCGGGCAGGGGGAGCAGCTAACTGATCTTACGGGGGGGGGCGAAGGGGCAAGTACCTGGACACGGGAGGGGAGCCACAGAAGGTTTGTGCGTCGGGCTAAGGTGTGGATTTCGTGCACATAGAGGTAACTGGACGCCACGGAAGGCCTGAATGGAGAGGAGTGACAGGTCTCCCTGTGCAGCTGTGGGCAACGGTGGGTGCAGCAAGCTTAGAGGCAGACAGCCAGGCAGAGGCTCATCCAGGAGGAAAATCTTGGGGCCCCGGACAGGGCAGCAGCAGCGGGAGTGAAGAACAAAGGGCGAATTTAAAACCTACTTAGGAGTTAGAATGCACAGAACTTGGAGACTGGGTGGGTCTTCCGCAGGGCAGTGGGAAGGGATGCCGAGGTTTCCCGCTTGGGTAGCAGGGGCGTATCGGTGCCAGTCACAGCGAGGGGAACATGGGACACACAACTCGGGGAAGGGGGGGGTTCACTTTCAATGTTTCCAGTGTCTTTGCCACAGCCTAATGGAGCTGGCTTGCGGGTAGCTGGACATGCTGTTCTGAAACTCAACAACAACGTCTGGGCTAGAGATGGAAAGGGGATTTGTGCTACAGCAAAGAACCTGAGACCCAGTAATTCGTAAGAACGTGCATGTGTTCCTTACAGCTCTGCAAGCTGGGAAATCCAAGATCAAGGCGCCAGCAGATTCGGTGTCCAGTGAGGGCTGCTCTCTGTTTCCAGGGTGGCGCCTTGTCGCTGTGTCCTCACGTGGCAGCTGGGCAACAGGAAGAAGGTGCCTAACTAGTTCCCTCAAGCCCTTTTATAAGGGCACAAATCCCATCCATAAGGGTGAAGCCCTGGTGATTTAATCACCTTCCAAAAGCCCCACCTGTTAATACCATCCCATCGGGTCTTACGTCCCGACATATAAATTTTACATTGAATCCATAGCAGTCTACGCCTGACCCTGCAAAATTCATGTCCTTCTCACATGCGAAATGCATTTATCCCCTCCTAATAGCCCCAAAAGTCTTAACTCCTTCCAGCATCAACTCAAAAGTCTAAAGTCTACAGTTTCATCTAAATAGCATCTAAATCGAATTTGGGCGAGACTCAAAGCTGTGATCTACCCTAAGGCAAATTCCCCTCCAGCTGTGAGCCGATGAAATCAAACAAGTCATGTGCTTACAAAATACAAAGGTGGGACATGCATAGGATGCACATTCCCATCCAAAAGAGAGCACCAGGAAAGAAGAAAGGGGTAACAGGTCCCACGTAAGCCCAAAACCCAACAAGGCAAACAACATTACATCTTGGGAATAATGTTCTGTCACTCCATGTCCTGCCTTCTGGACGCGCTCAGGCTGGGGTTGGGCCCCGGAGGCTCCCAGCAGCCCCACCCCCAGGCTGCCCCCACAACAGCTCTCAGAGGTTGGAGTCTCCTGTCTCTGGCTCACCCGGGCTGGAGTTGCAAGCTACTGGCTCTACCGTCCTGAGGTCCCAGGGGTTGCTCTGCCTCCACGGCTCTACTGTGCATTGCCCTTGTAGGGACACTCTGTGCAGCCCAAGCCCTATGGAAATTCTCTGCCTGGGCCCTGAGGCACTCTGACGCATCCCTTTGAACAGAGGTGGAATAGCCTTGTCTCTATGGCTCTTTGCGCTTTGCACACCTGCATTGTTGGTACCAGGTGGGTGCCACCAGGGCTTATTGCCTGTGCCCTCTGGAGTGGCAGCCTGAGCCACACCTGGGCCCACTGAGCCACAGCTGCAGTGGCCAAGGAGTGCCACACCGGCATGCACGAAGCAGAAACTTGAGGCAGCTCTGGGCAGCGACCCCCCAGGTCCCACACGCACCCTGTGCCCCTCCCTTAAAACTGTTCTGCCCTCGAGGCCCTGGGCCTGTGACAGGAGTGGCACCTGGAAGATTCCTGAAACGCCTTTAGGGTCATCCTTCCACTGTTCCTAGGAATAGCTCTTGGCTTCCTTCTCTCCAGCTAATCCTACCAACAGTTGCTTGGCCATACCCTCGGAGTTCTCTCAGTTTTTATAGGCTGATAATTTTCCAACTCTTTAAGTTCTGCCTCCCTTTTGATTATAAATTCCATCTTGAATTTGTTTCTCTCTTCTCACGTTTTGCTATAAGCGGTCAAGAGAAGCCATGCTGCACCTACCTACATGAGGTATGGGGCCTGAGATGAGACCTACATTTTCACAAGCACCCTGGGCGATTGCTAGGTACCTTGAAGTCTGGAAGTCACTGGGTAAGGAACAGGCAGAGGGAGGGTATTCCCGGACTGAAAAGCAAGAGGAGGAATAAGAAAAGGAAGATGATTCAGTGGCACAAAAACCAACAGAAGAGGTTTTGCAGGAGGGAACTGTTGAGCGTGTCAAATGTTTGAGTAAGGTCAGGACTGAGAAGTGATCCTTGGGTGTGGCAACATGGGGGTCACTGGTGACGTGGTCAGAGCAGTCTGGGACAAGTATGGGCAGAAGCCCTGCTGAAATGGATTGAGGATGGGTGAGAGGAGAGGGCAGCCCATTCTCCCAATCGGTTTGACCCTGAGCAAGGAGGAGAGCCATGAGGGGGAAGCTGGAAGGTGGGGTGCAGAGGAAGTGGAAGGCAAGAACTCCACTGCAAACGTAGATAGGATGCAAACATATCTAAATGCTGATGGGACTGGTTTAGGAGACAGAGCAGTGATGGGGAAAATTTAGAGTGAGACCCTTAGGACAGGAGCAAGTGATGGTGATGCCATTAGCCTTGGTCAGGCAGAGACCTGTGAAACAGGGACAAGGGGACAGACACTGTCTTTACATTTAGAGTTTTGGCAGCAAGCGATTAGTGTCCCTGTCTGATGTCTTCTGTTTTCTTTGCACAGCAAGAAGAGAGTCTGAAGCTTAACTGCAAAGAGTGAGGCAGAGGTGATAGCAAAGGTGTGAGAAGGGAAAACAGTGACAGAAGCCAGGCAGTGCTAATGCGGCCCCAGCTGCAGCAGTGAGCATGCTTTGGCGCTGCATGTGTCATGGATTGGAGACTGTCTTGTCCAGGTCAGCAGAGTCCGGCCCGAGAGGTGATCTGCTTTCTACCATCACCATCCGTGTGCCCTTCCGGGTCACGCGAAGTAACAGAGGCCATAGTAAATAGACCTTTGCTTCCCCACTTGTCGTTTCAGAGGGGCCAAGTCAATGAAGCCCACTCCTGGTCCAGCAGTCTGGGGAGAGGGACCCGAGAGGGACTTACCCCAACCTCGGTGCCTGGGAGTGGGGGCGCCGCTTCTGTGCTCAGCCTTACTCATTCAGAAATCCTCCCCCACAGCAAAAGCCGAGTAACTGCAGTGGGCTCATCGCAGCCAAGTCCTGGCCCACGGAAGGTCCTGACAATCACATCCACCCTAAGTCACACCCATCCCGACAGCAAAGCCCCAGTGGTACACAACCCAACCGTGGATCCAGAGGTGAAAGATCTGGAGGAGGAGCAACTGCCGGCAGGGCTGTTTCCTTTTTGCTCGCAACTTCCAAACAAAGAGGCCATTTTTCCTTCTCTAGTGTCTGGTGTTGAGAGTTTAATTTCATCAAAGCCTACAGGGGGTCTTAGGAGAATTAAAACCGGCTCTGTGTAAATTACTCAAGTGAACACCAAAGGCATCAGCGGCGCCCAGCATAGAGATCCAACAGAGGCAGAGAGGGAGGATGACAGGCAGGCTGGGGAGGGACAGTCCCCACAGCCAGGCAGTGTCTCAGCCTGGCTTGTGTATCGGCCCCCCGTGAGGAGCTGTTTAACATCAGGGCCCGGCCCCACCCGACCTCATCAATCAGAATCTCTGGAGGTAGAGCCACGGGTCACACAGATACACTCTCGACCTTGAGAGCCCAGGGTCAGGGCCTGGCCAAGCCCTGCAGACCGGAAACGAAGAGTCATCAGCACCCAGACCTGACAGGCTGCAGGATGCTGACTCACAGCTCACAAGATGATGAACAAAACCCAAACGCCAGCTTACTCATTTGCAAACGGTTCCACTGTCTGCCCAGCACACGCTCTCCCCGCTGGCCAGCAAACACAGGAAAGCAAAGCTTTACAGCGTTGCCAGTGGAGCCATCAGGCTCGGGTGTGTCCTGCGCTACAGACAGAGGCCACCAGGTGGGCCAGCGCATCCATACAGGGCCCTGCCGAAGTGCGTCTCTGGGCCACCTCATTTTCTCTGCTCCTATTGGCTGCCAAAGCTCCCTTCTGATGCAGGAAGTGCTGTCTAAGCTTTCTTGGCCACAGTCTCTTGAAGGTGACTTTGTGTCTTCGCTCTGCTCCTTTTTATGGGTAATGTCTTAGTTGAGTGTTCAGAGGGCCATCATATTCCCCTCACATCCAAGCATGGGGACACCACGTTTTCAGTACACTGCCTTGTCCCCATTTTACAGGTAAGGGAACTGAGGCCACCCAGGTTAGGTGTCAGATCCAAGGTCAAATGGCTTCCTCCTGGGAAAGGTCAAGGTCTGAGCGAAGCGGATGATAGCAGAGATGGAAAAGTGGTAACCAGCTGTAATCGTGTAAAGGAGCGTGAGGAGGAAGGCTTCTAGTGTGGTGGGTGGAGTGACACTAACAAGACCAATGGCAGGAAGGTGTGCAGGTGACTGTGAGTGGCGAGGAGGGGTGTGCTGCCCTGTGTCAGCTAGACTGCAAACATATGTACTGAGTTCCATGCTGAAGGAGGGGCGTGGACAGGGACAAAAGTGACATGTGCCTGTTCTGACAAAGCTCTCAGAGCACAGCGGGCCTGTGGCTAACCCTGTCACCCGCTCCAGGTGAGAACTCATCTAGGTTGTGCTTACAGGACAACGAGGAGCTGACAGCTGACTACCCCAGTCTCCCCGGGGCTCAGGCATCGTGTGGAGGGGCTCACTCCACCAGCATCAAGCAAACTATCAATCAAGACTATGAGTTTCAGCTCAAACTGGCCTAATCCAAAAAGAGAATATAAGACTTATAGCAGGAAAGTCTCCACATAGGTCTCTGCCTTCAGGTCCGGCTTGATCCAGAGGCTCAAACCACATCTTCAGGGGCTGTTTTTGCTCTCTCGCTTTGAGATCCTCCCTCTGGGTGAGTCTCTGGCTTTGTTTTCCTCTGTACTTCATTCTCTCAGCCACATTCTCCCCAGCCAGGGGATTCCAGGAGCTCCAGGTCCAGAAAGAGAGTTCTCACCTCCGGACAACCCATACACATCCCAGCATGGACTAGCTTGGTCTGTAGAGCCATCCCCGAACCATTAATGTGGCCATGGGAAATCCAATACGCTGATTTGCCAAGTCACATGCCCACCCTGGAGTTACCCCAGCCAATCCACGGGGACTCAGAGCGAGAGTGGAGTGGACTCCCGAGGAAAGGAAAGTTCTGCTGCCAGAATAGGGAGGTGAGTATTGGGCAGGCAATAGATGCCCCTTATTGTAACAGGCAAAGACCTTCTCTGTGTGCAAGGGGAGAGCACCAAGGGTCAGAGGCCCTCTGGGTCAAGGCCCAGAGGAGTCCATTCCCCTCTTTATGGCTGAAGCTGCTCTGCTAGCACCTAGAGACTGCACCCCTCAGCAGAAAAGACCCCAAAGGTTTTTTGGGTGGGGTGTTTGATGAAGAAGAAACCATGGAAAAAAGAGAGAGATGGGAGAGAGCCACTCCTGGAGGGCTTAGTCCCATTAAAAATGATAGCAAGGAGGAGCTGAGCTAGCCAGGACAAGGTCAGGACCAGAAAGAGGCAAAGGTGGCTGTCACCTTGGGCGAAGGAGAAAGGGGGTTTGTGATAAAGCAGGTCCGTAGGGAAGACAAAGACAATTACAGGGGAAGGGGAAATGCTGAGGAGGGCTGGAGGAATGAGGCTGTCATATGGGGTGGCTCTTTCAGGATGATGAAATCAGAAAGCAGTTCTGAGACCTCACTGCCTCACAGCAGGGAAGCAAACAGCTCAGATTCACACCTGGACTTCTAATCAAATCCCCTCCTGGCTCGTTAATAGCAGAGCACAGAATGGGGAGAGAGACTGACAGCCAGGAAATGCCAGGTTAGCCCTGGGACAGCTCCAACTTCCCATGAAGGGCCAGCTTGGGCCCCTCCACAAACCTGCCCACCCTGGGAATTGGTGAGACCACGGGACAGGAGTGAGAGGAAGAAGCAGGTCCTTCTGACTCTAAATCTTTGACTGAGAGACACGTGTCTGGGCCTCAGGGATTGCCTTTTAATTCAGAGGGAGGAAAATTTTCTCTGGAAATTGCCAGAGAGTAAATATTTTTGGATTTCCGGTCCATATGGTGCCTGCCATGGTACTATGGAGCAGCCATAGGCAACATCCAAATGAGTGGGTGTGGCTGCGTTCCAATAAAGCTTTATTTACAAAAACAAGCAGCAGGCTGGATTGGGCCTGCAGGTCACTGCATGCTGGCCCTGGTTCTAGTGACTGCTCTCCTTTCAGAGAGAAGAAGTTCCCTCCCAGCTTTAGCAATCGTGTGTCTCTAAGACAGTGGTCCTCCAACTTGGCTCCACTGCAGAACATCCTAAGAAACCTGTTGAAAACACTGATGCCTGGGACCCTCCCGGCTGGGCAGATCAGAATTTGCAAGCATGGGCCCAGGGATCTGAATTTCTAACAATTGTCCCCGGTGGTTATGGATTACACAGCGTTGTAAACTGGCCTCCTAAGACCCAGTCGAGAAGACAAGACCATCTTACACGACAGGTGGATCTAGCAGATGAGGGAGTGTGGGCTTAGGAGCTGAGAGAGGGGCAAGGCTCCCAAGGGCTGGAGGTGGAATAACCTGCTTTTTCCCTTCGCCCTTTGTCCAGTGGTCTCACCACCTCCCATTGTGTGGAATGTGTCGAGAGCATCTGTTGTTTCATCTACTCAGAATCCATTGCCCTCCTTCGAAAAACAGTCCCTTACTTTGGAACCCCCTTGCCCTCACTGGGTAAAATCTTGTAATATAACCGTCAATCAAAACACCCCACCATCTCCTTGGGCACCTGGCCCGAGCTGAGCCAATCCTACATTCTCTCCCTGGAGTTTGAATTTTGAGCTGAGAAGAGAGTCGTTGGCAGCCACTAGTCTCTTTCTTTCCACCACAGACCCTGCCCCCAGGTCCCTGAAGCTTCCCTGGGCTTCCCCAGCCTTTTCTGTGAATCTGTGGGTGGCCCCTTCTCTGCCCCAAATATTCCTTATATGGTAAATTAGACAGAGATTAAACCAGCTGCTTACACCCGAAAAAGCCCAATTGATGCCAAATGCAGGGATTGGAAGAGGCCATGGGGCATGGAGTGGCCCATATCGCAGGCAGACACCTGGCCTCCAGAGAGGAAAATGATGGTGGGGACAGGAATCCAGACCTTCACCCTGTCCACATCTCCTCCTATCCCAATGTCACCCACTCCCTGCAATCACTCAAAGCCAATAGCGTCAGACAGCATCAATCCCATAATACAGGAATCATTTTAGACATTAATAAATACGTAGCAAGGAGTCCTCCTCACACAGAGAGCAGTAATGACAACTCTATAGAAAGATGAGCCCCAACGAGAGCTCTGTGTGTGTGTCATGTAATATCAGGAATTAAAAAGCGTCAAAAGATCAAGTGGGAGGAACATTAAATATGAATGGGATGAAAGACACATTTCTGTGCACGGAATAATGGCTTTAATGAGTTTGCTCACCCAAGTCACTGCATCATAAAGTACAAAAGCTGGGGCAGGACTGAGGAGGAAACGGGGAGTGCAGGGGGAGCTCTGTGTGTGAGAGCGAGGTGAGCAGGTAGCTAGGGGAGGAAAAGCAAGAGCAGAAAGGACTGTCAGTGTGAGTGCTGGCCCTGACACAAGTCACTGGCTTCCCCAGGAGGTGCCTTGTGGGCCCAGAGCTGCTGGACTCCTGGCCCCAGGGCAGCTGGCAGGGCCCAGAGCCCCATGGAGTCCCACTGTGACCCAGCATCTGTCCAGCCCACCTGGACAGAGGCAGGATAGGTGCCAGCCAGCTGGCAAAGCACCTCTACTGACCCTGGTCACCTAGGGTAACCAGATGGGGCACCAGAGGCAACTACACATACGTATGGTCGGAATGTTTGAGGCCCCCAAAAGTCACATGTTGGAATGCTAACCCCCAAGGTAGTGGTATGAGGAAGGGCCTTTGGGAAGTGATTAGGTCATGGGGGTGGAGCCCACAGGAATGGAATTAGTGCCCTTATACAAAAGGCCCCAGGGAGACTCCTCACCCCTTCTACCATGTGAGGACACAGCAAGAAGGTGTCATCTATGAACCAGGAAGAAGGCCCTCACTGGACCCTGAATCTGCTGGGGCAGATCTTGGACTTCCAGGCTCCAGGACTGTGAGCAATGAATTCTCTTGTCTGTGGTATTTTGTTGTAGCAGCACAAATAGACTAAGACAACATATAAGGACATGGCATAAGCCTTGAAGGCAGACAAATCATGGCTACCAATCCTGGGGCCGTCACTTCCCAGCTGTGAGACTCCAAGCAGGTGACCTAAGATCCCTTAAACTCGAGCTTCCTTGCCTGTGAGGTTCCTTACAGTGTCATTGGAAGATTAAGTGAGATGACACACACGCCTCATCCTGGTCACCGAAAAGGATGTCAAATAACTCAGTTCCTTTCCCTTACCCTCCTTGCTCCCATGCACACAGAGGCCATCCTGTTAGAAGCTGTCACCGGTGCTGTTCACAGCCCAGTCTCATGCCATGTTCACAGTTGCCCTGGAGACAGGAAATCCCTGAATTATCCTTCGCACCACTCTCTCATGCTGGATGCTGTGGTGCTACAATGGAAAGATGTCTACACCTGTCCAACCTCCCCTGGCGAATGGTGAAACCAAGGCCAGCGCGTGACACACCCGTGCAAGGCCAGCCCAAAGTCTGGGTTGCAACGGCCTGGAACAGGTCAATTTCCATGACAACCCTCCACTTCCACAGCCATGGTCATCCTCCCCCCACACATGGAAACCGTCAAATGCCCAGGCGATACCTATGGACTTCTCAGCGGCCAGCACTCGAGGGAAGCGTGCAGCTCTTCAGGCGTGGCTGAGCCGTGGAGAAGAACGAATAGCCCTGAGATGCATCACCTGGCCTACATGCTAGGAAAGTATTAATAGTAACAGTGAGAATGATAGAAAACTTAAATGTCACTTACCGTGACTAAGAGCACCATGCATTGTACCTTATTAAATCCTCACAATAACCGTGCTAGATGGATATCATTATGCCCTCTTTACTGAAAAAGATACTGAGGCACAGAGAGGTTTAGTAGTTTATCCAAGGTCACATGGCTAGAAAGTGGGAGAGGTGAGATTCGAACCTGGGGCATCTGGTTCTAAAGTCCATTCTTCCAACCCTGAAGAATTTCATAGAAAAAAGCCCATCAGAGAAGGGGCCTGGGCAGAGGCAGGTGGAGAGGTAGGGGTGGTAAGTGCCACCTAGAAAGAGAACAGAGGGTGAAGTCAGAGCAGCCTTTTGTGTGCTGTCCCAGATGCCATTCAGGAGAGACAGGACAGGGCCTGGGCCTTCAGTGGATGAGCCAGTCTTATCGCCTCGAACTGCTTCTCTGCAGAGCTCAGCAGCAAAGCAGTCAAACTAGGTGACCCGCGGCTGGTCGAGGAAGGAAGCCAGTGGCTGCCACGGCCAGTCCTGCAGCCAAACCACGGATGTCCACGCCCCCAAGAGCCAGCGCCATTTGGGCTAGGACACCAGCTGGACTTCAGAACTGGGCCAGGGGACCCAAGCCAGATCTGGATTCCAGCTGTAATTAAATGTTAATAATTTATTTGTACGATTATTTGTGTAATGTCCCCCAGTTGGCACTAAGTGAGACAGTGAGCAGAACTATGTCTGTCTTGTGCAGTTCACGGCCCCAGATGCCGGTGTAGAGCCCAGTGTATAGCAGCTACTCAATAAACATTTAATGAATGAGCAGAGGGAACAGGTACAGAACAGGGTTTGTCAACCTCAGCACCGCGGGCATCTGAGGCTGGATAATTCTTCGTTTTTAGGGGCCTGTCCTGTGCGTTGTAGGATGTTTAGCAGCATCTCTGCTAAACCTCTACCCATTAGACACCAGTGGCATTCCCTGCCAGACATAACAATCAAAAATGTCCCGGGGGGGGGGGGTGGCAAAACTGCCTTCAGTTGAGAACCAATATCCTTGGCTAGTGCCACTAATTCAAAGAGGGAAGCCAAATTTAATCTGTGTATTGCATGGGCAGGAGGGGATGTGAGCAGCAGAAGCCAGGAAGGGCAGAGAGGAAGAAGGTGCAAGATCAGGGCGACACACAGAGCTTCCGGCAACACACAGAGCTCCCGACGACTACCAAGCATGGAGTCCGGTCGCCTCCCGGGTTGTGAGGCGTGGGGGCGATTTGCATTGACTTTAACCTACAGAATTGGGGCTGGGCAGGGGGAATGAAGGGGTGGTGGCAGCGACCAGGGGGAGACAGAGGTGGACTGAGACCTGACACTGGGGTGAGGCACAAACAGCCCCAGGCTCCAGCCGAGAACAGATGGGGCAGCAGAAATCCCCACGCAGTTCCCCGACAAGGGATCTTTTGACAAGTGGCCTTGCAACAGAGACCCTCTCTTGTCTCTGCTTTGAAGCCTGCCCTGTGAAACATGGCCTCGCGCCCAGGAGGCCTGTGGATCAAGGTGGTCTTGGCAGATCCGCTCGGAGGGATTAGACCGTGACATTACAGCTACATGATGGCCTTGTTATTATTACACACACACGCGCCCTGTCTAAGCTTCCAAACCCTGATTTGTTTATTTCTGAAAAACTGTTTCCACCAAGACACCAAGCTGGGCTACAAGAGATAGCACTGACTCAGCCATTTCCCCATCTTTGGCATAAAAGGATCTAAAAAGAATAATTTAAGCTTCTCTGGAGTGAGATCATTTAATGAATCTCCTCGATGCTAAGAGGTTTTATACGCCTTTTTAAAAACCCTTCCCCAAGCACAGGGCTATGATATTACCTTGGAGAGCAGAGAGATGAAGTGATACACGTATGCACAGCACACGGGAGGAAGGAGGTGGTTTCCTTGGCAACAACATCCATGTTCCGGCTTCCCTCAGCTAAATTGGAATATATTGAAATATCTGCTTTGGGCGCCTCTCTTGCTCAGGGAAATAAGTGGTTCTCTATTCAGGCACTCAGAACCGTGGGCCGGCAGCTGGGGAGAGATGTTCTGTGAGTTCCACGCATCCGAATGGGGCAAGGCAGTTAGCAAGCTAGAAGAAGTCCTCAGCCTGCCTTTGCAAAACCAAACCATCCTTTCCTGAGCCAACCGAAGATGACAGCACCAAACACGTGAGGCTTGGCTGGCCTGACAGACAGGCTCCATCTCATGCTATCTATCTATGGCCACTGCTCGATAGCTTTCCAAGCATACTCATCTCGGTAGATCGCTAGATCAGACCCCAAAATCTATGTATGATGTGTTTAAAGGGGAGAGTGGCTCTGAGAAAAATATAGACTTACCAAAAAAGGTCCTCAAATGTGATCTTCTCAAATCCTTGGCAATATGGAGGCAGCTTGGACCCAAAGCACAGTGCCTGGCTTTGGTAGGATGCCAACGTCATGTTTGTAGAATAGGACTTGCCCTGGGTTCACGTGAACATTCTGCATGACTTAGTACAAGTTCCAGAAGCCCTCTCTGGCCTCAGTTGCCTCCCCTATAAAGCAGAAATAAGCATCCCTTCCTCTAGGATTGCTGTGAAGATTAAATGAGGTGACCTGTAAAATGACTGGCACAGAAGAGGCATCCAGTTATGTTTTCTTCTCGATATCAAGAAAAAAGTAGCATTTTGTTCCTTTCCAACAGTTGAGATTTACAAAAAAGAACCTTGTCTTAGGGAGAGCAGGAACAACCTCACCCAAGGAACCTACCTTGTTTGTGTTTGTGTGACTTCGTTCCCAGGGTGCTTTCGAAGAACTGAGATGCCCCAGGCTGGCAAGAGTCTGAATAGGGAGAACAGAAGGACCAACTCAGTCATGACTGGAGAACCGGCCATGAGCCTCAGAGGACCCAGGACAAGGAGAGGGTGAGGCGCTGAGGTCTCGACAGGCCAGTGTCAGGCTGCTCCATAGAGACCACCAAGAACACCAGCCATCCGCAGGGTCAAAGGAGGGCAGGTGTGCTGGGCAGGAGGACCAGCTCTGCGCATGGGGGGACACAGGGACTTTAGAACCTGGCTCTCTATTTAAAGACACTCAGAGAAGATTCCCCACTACAATATCTCATACCCCTCACTCCCAGGAAGGGCTTTCTGGAGTCTCAGTTAAAATAGTGCTTCAATTTAAACACACCAGGACCAAGGATTTTCCATTAGAAGCACTGACTTCAGAACTAATTCCCAGACTGTCGTTCTTTCTAAAAAGCATGTGGATACAAGCTTGCATTTCTGTCTTATTTCCCATACTTATTTGGGTGACTTTAGGAAAAACCTTTCTAAGCCATGGACTTTAGGCCTACAAAATGACCACAGCTTCCTAAAGTCACAGGACTGCTGTGAAGGTAAAATTAAAAGGCAGGTAGTGTAGCGAGTGGGAGCACACCATCTGCGTCTTTGTATCCTCTGCTTTTATGACTTCTGGCCATCTGTGAAACAGGGGATTGCTGCTCAGCTGAAGAATATACAAACTCAGGGCCTTTCCCTCGAGGGAGGTGAAGAAATAATTGGAAACACAACAGTAATTCAAAAGTTAGTCTAGAAAAATAAACTCCTACTGATCACTAATACATTTCTAAGAAAAAAGAATGTCATTGAAGGGCTATTTGCTCTGCAGATAATGAAGTGCATTCTAAAGCTACAATAATTAAAACAGTATGGTACCAGCAAGGAAATTAGTAGACAGAGCAATGAGGTAGACCCGATATATTTGAAACTTTAATATACTTTTCAGATAGAATTTCATATCATTGTGAGAAAATATGGACTATTCAATGAATTATGGTTTGAGGATAACTGGCCAACCCACCAGGGAACAAATTTAAACTTTATCCCTACCTCACAACATATTTTAAAATAATTCCAGATAGATTAAATATTAGAATAAAAAATATTAAAATGTTAAAGGAAAATACAAAGTAATAGTCATATTGTCATTGAGCTGCATGTCTGACATCTCTCGTACATCCATCTCACATTCTCTCACCTCCCCACTTTGCTCCAGCTGTTGCCATGGCAGTCGGCACACGAGGGGTGACCTGCCAGCTCAGAGACACCACATCTGCTCTCTCTCTGCTCCAGCTCCTCTGACGCAGCTCTGCGGGTCACCTGCAGTGAGCGGCCGATTCTGCCACGCTGGTGTGTGCACAAACCTGGGAGTCCCAGGGGTCTGCACCCCTAGGGCAGCCATTGACCTTTGTGAGATAAAAACCCTCCTCCGTCTGCCAGGGATTCGATTCTGAGGCACATTCTAGAAAGTTCCTGGCAGGACCCCAGCAGGACTGAGCCCTCATTTCCCTTGTGTTGCCTTCATCTCTTTCCCTGTTTGACTCTCCCGGCCCCCACTCCTCTTCCCTGGGATCACATCCCAGGGTAAACTCTGTAGGTGGGCCTTTGCCACAGCGGTTCTGCTTTTGGAGGGACCCAAGCTCAGTGAGTGGGCAAAATTTAAATATGGAACTAAATTGAGAAAATATAAAGAAAAATGTTGATAGATTCTCTTTCTATAAAACGTAAAATTTTCTGTAGGTCAAAATAACCCATATACACTTTTCTCTTTCCTTCCTGAGCAATTTAGACTACAAGCCATTAGGTGGAGCCATGCAAGGTCGGCATCCGTGAAAAGTGGAACAGGAGCCAGGTAGGGAGGGGGGGACATAGTGGGGTGTTGAAGCCCAAACAGAGCAAAAGGGGCGCAGTGTGAGTGGCAGAGCCCAAGTGGAGCGAAAGGGGTGTGTGCAAGGGCAGGTGACCCATGTGGGGCCCAAGGCAAGGAAGTCATCTGACTATTGGGGACAGCCCAGAATGGGGTGCCACCGCCCGGTAAGTTGAGGAAGATCCAGGAAAGGGGGTGATACAGCATGGGTGGTGGTGACCAAAGAGGATAACAAGGGCAGATGCACTGTGGCAGGGGGTAGTCCCCAGGGCAACGGCAGTGACAGGAGATTGGGTGTATATTAGGTTATTAAGTATGAAATGTCCAATTTTCTTAAGCACTAAGCTTGACAGTTGAAATCTCTGACATTTCATTTTGACAATTCTTGTTTTATTTTTATTGTGAAGGTACATCCTCATTCAAATGCATGGTTTGGCTTGTAATTATCTGTCAAATTTCTTTTAGAGCAATTTTTGTGAAACCATGGATAAGTCAAAAATTCAAGTTATTTTCTATATGAGTTTCATTGTGGAACAAATGCAGCACAGACAGCTCAAAATATCGACGAAGTGCTTGGGAAGGATGTGGCTAATGAACGCACAATATGTAGATGGTTTGAGAAGTTCCATTCTGGTGATTTTCATCTTGAAAATGAGCCACGTGGGCGACCTGAGACCAAGGTGGATAATGATGAGCTGAAAGCTGTAGTGGAAGCGAATCCGTCTCAACCTACCCATGAGTTAGCATTGATGTTACTATTCCAACAATATTGGATCATTTGAAACAAATCAGCAAGGTAAAGAAACTGAATAGATAGATGGGTTCTGTATGAATTAAATGAGCATCAGAAGATAAATCATCATGATATAAAGGTGAACCATTCCTATGCTGTATTGTTATGTGTGATGAAAAATGGATTCTTTTTGTCAATCACATACATACAGCACAATGGTTGGATGAAGATAAAGTATTGTATTGCAACACAGTCTAAAACAAAATAGTCATCGAAAAAAGCTAATGATGTCTGTTGGTCCACCGCTGATATTATCCACTATAGCTTTATGAAACCTGGTCAATTCATTACAGCAGATGTCTACTGCAACCAGTAGATGAAACCAGTTAAACCAGCTGATGAAAGGATGAGGATGCTTGTGATTAAACAGCCAAGATTGGTCAACAGAGACAGGCCAACCCTCTTGCAAGATGACGCTCAACCACATGTTGCACAAACACAGCTCAGACTACAGCAGCTGGTCTTAGAAACTCTCTGTCATCCACTGTATTCACCAGACCTTGCACCATCTGACTACCACTTCTTCCAGGCTTTGGACCACTTCTTGCAAGGAAAAATATTCAATTCTCATCAAGATGTGGAAAAGATCTTTCACGATTTCATGACCACTTGCTCTCCAGGTTTCTTCACTGCTGGCATAGCAAGCTACCATTAAGATGTCAAAACTGTGTTGATAGTTTAGGAACATACTTTGATTAATTATACTGCTTCTTGTTTGAGATATAATAAACTAAACTTTTGATTCAAAATCAGACATTTCATATTTAATGACCTAATACAAGGTATTGATTAAATGACTAAATGTATTATAGATGACAGATGGGAATCAGCTTTATCAGTGTCATAGAAGACACTCATAAAATGGAAATGGAGGAAGCCAGAATATTCCTGTGGTGGGTGATCAAAACTAGAGGCATTAGTGTGAATGTTGACATTCCATAATGTCCCCACCCCTACCCTGACTCTTGCCTCACCTTGCACAGATGCCAAACTTGCACATGGATAGATACATAGCAACCACAAAAAATTACTTTAAAAATTCACTCCACTCTGGTAACCATGAAAAATCAATCACATATGATTTAATTATATAATGAAATATATGTATTAAATATAGATGTAAGTGTTTGCATGTATGCTCATATGTTTGTGTCCGCTGAGATAACCTGGGAGCCATGACATCCTGATAGCAATGAGCACACCTAGGACCCAGATCTTGGCTTCTAAACACCATTCTCCACGTAAAGGAACCAGGGCTCCTCGGAAAAGTGGCTGATTCCAGGGCTGAGGAGGAGTACCTTGGTTTGCCAAAAATACAAAAGTGCTCAAAGAATGATGGGAATAAAATGAAAAGGATACAGAAGCCCACTTGAAGGGGCACCTACTGGCCAAGTCTAGGACAGCTCAAGCATCAAAATAAATAATGTTATCAACAGACCATAACCCATTGCATCAAATAGAAATTCATGAGTTTGTATATAAAAATACACAAATGAATACATTGAAAGTTCGAAGAGGAACAAGATATTTACACAGTCTTGAAGTATCTCTTCATTAAAAGTTTATTAATTACAAAGGGGAAAGAAGTAACTTTACAGCAGAGAAACCTGGCAGAAACCACCTTCACAGGATCAAAGCTTCAGTCTCCAGTAACGAGAGAAATCAAAATTACGTGTGATCTGGCGAGATGCAACAAGAACTCAGCATCACTTCTGGTATTTGTGCCAAACGCAAATAAGCTGAAGCAAGCCACGAGGAAGCATCAGCAAAACACACTGATGGATGTTCAACTATGTAACCGGTCTGTGCTCTGCAGCAATGTCGAGGTCACGGAAGTCAAGGAAAGCCCGAGGAACCGTCCCAAATGAGGGAGAATGAAGAGACGTGACATCTAAATGCAACACGTGACTCTGAACTGGATCTTTTTACCATAGGGGACATTGTTGGGACAACTGGAAAAAGTTGCATGGCTTCTGAGGAATAGCTGGTACTCACGTACAAGGTCAGCTTCCTGATTTCGATGGCCAGATTGTGACGATGTAGGGGAACATCCTTGCCTGTAGGACATACACACCAAGGTATCCAGAGGTGATGGGCTATCAGGTCAAATGGGTCTAGAAAAAGAAAAGGCCTTTGTACTGGACTTGCAACTTTTCTATAAGCTTGAGATTATTTTGAAATAAAAGTAAAAAACCATAAAATATGTAAAGGACAAACTGGAAAAAATGCAAAACATGAGATAGAAGAAGAGTCACATCCTCAACAGACAAATAATGCTTCAAATTGTGTTAGAAAAGATATGAATAAACACATAGGAAAAAATGGCAAAAGATATGAACAGACAGGGCCGAAAAAAATTAAATGTCCAATAAATATATGGAGAAAGTTTACCTTCTCATGAAACCAAAGAAATCCAAAGATGAAAATGAGACACCATAATTTTTGATCCTTCACTTTGCAACAAAATATGTTTTAAAATAATATCACGTCTTGACAAAAGTGTGAGGAAACGGGTAATTTTACATATTGCTGGTGAATACAAATTTGCATATTCATTCTGGAGGACAGTTTAGCAATCCACATCAAAAGCCTTAAAATTTTGCAAACCCTTCAGCAAGGAGAATGCACACCTGAAAAAAAATTTTTTTTTGCAAACCCATTGCCCCCGTAAGTCTATTTCCAGGAATGTCTCCTTAGGAAATTGTCATGAATGAATGTTTACAAATACTTACTGCAGAGTTGCTTGTAGAGAGAAACAACTTAATTTCCCTTAACAATAAGGGATCAGATAAATTAACCCCAACACATCCAAACAATAGGATGCTATGGCAACCATTAAAATTATTTAATCCAATATTATTTAATGACAGCTGTGAATATGAATGTAGTTTCATTAGTATTAATATTCAAATCCTGGTAGCTCTGGGATCCCACCTGCCTAACTGAAGTGTTATCACCTCCCTTGGAAGAATCTTCCGCAGTTCTCGTTGAGAGATGCTGCAGTCGCCTCATGTCCTCAGGAGCAAGTGTGGCCGTCCCTCCCATGGGGCTGTGAGCTCATCAAGGGAAGCGCCCTGCAATCCATCTGGCTTGGCAGGGACTGCCCCACTTGGGGACGGCTCCCTCACCCCCATCCCACGTTGCCACTCATTGCTAGCACTGACCTGACGCTGTGTTGGACCCAGACCCCACCGTGGGTCTCCGTGACCTCAGAGTCTTGCCATGTCTTTTCTTGACTGCAATCAGCCAATCTCCCTTTCTCCACCCCTTTCTCCCATCTGGGCCCAAATCCAATCCTTTAGACCAGACGAGGGGGATCCCCTCTTGTCCCACCCATATGCTCCAGGAAAAAAACCTTCAAAATATTTTCCCTCCTTCTTTGACCACAAAAAAGAATCCTCCCCAACCCCCCGCATAGACAACTGCCAGGGGTGGGAGAAGAGAATGACCAGGTCAACCTTCTAGAAGAATCAGCCGGTCCCAGGTCTGTCTCAGCCTGGACACACATACAAGGCGAGACGATGCAAATAAGCAAACGTGAACAAACGAATGAGTAAATAAAGTCCCAGAATGACCTGCACCGAGAGATTACCTGTGTTTGTCTCCTAAAGGGTGAGATGGCACGTGACTTGTATTT
This sequence comes from Mirza zaza, assembly GCA_008750895.1. Classification (NCBI taxonomy): domain Eukaryota; kingdom Metazoa; phylum Chordata; class Mammalia; order Primates; family Cheirogaleidae; genus Mirza; species Mirza zaza. Next base: position 28,902 of record VSMD01001057.1, read on the forward strand.
TTTCTTGCTTGTTTATCTGTATTTTATAAAATAGCCTCCCTTTAAATCTGTTACATATTTTATTGGGATGCAAAATAACAATTATAAAATATCTGCAAGGTTAAAATAAGGACACCCATAACCCACCACCTGGCCGAATAAATCAAACTTGACAACTATTTTAGCTCCCAGTATGTCCTGCACAATCCCAGCCCCTTCCCTCCCCACTCGATAACCACAAACACCACCATCATAATTTTACTGTATATATTTGTATCCCTAAATATTATTTATATAATAAAAGACCGGCTTTGCAGGTCTTTTAATTTCCCATAAATAAAATCATACTCTGTGTATTCTTCTGAGACTTGCTTTTCTCACTCAACAGTATGTCCCTGGGACTTGTCCATGCATAGCCATAGTTCTCTCTGTCTCCACGGTACGAACAGGCACAGTTTATGCATCTGTTCTGCTCTGACGGCTGTTTGGTTGTCCTGTCATCTTACCACCAGTAATGCTGCGCGGACACCCCACCCACATGTCCCGGAGCACACGTCTGGGAGGTTATCTACACACTACTCCAAGGGCTGGACTTGCGGGTCATAGGGCATGAGCATCTCCGACTTTTCTGGATAATGCCTGATTGTTATCCATAATGATGTGACAACTGACACTCCCCTCAGCAGTGTTCAAGTGTCAAGGCTGGTTACCTGTTTGGAAGGTTCAAAGTGAGGACATCCCCCCATGACTACCCCCTAGGGCAGCCTTCTTTGGCTGTTGGAGCTGCTATCAGATAAAGGCACATAAAGTAACACAATCCCTGAAAGATTTCTGGGGTCTAAAAGAAGAAGTCCCTTCTTAAATACACAGGTGACATTCTAGAATAACCTGAATCCTGTCCTGATCTCTCAAGTCATCTGCTTGTCCCTTGAGCTCTGTGGGCTCTGAGCTGTGATCTTGACATAGAACTTCGTCCTCTGGGGCCGGACAAGCCTCTCTGAAGCACCAGGGGAGGAGCCCTGGGGTGGGCAACAGGAGACCTGGACCATGGGCCAGTCTCTGCCCTCACTCACCATGTGGCCTTAGGCGAGTCAGCCCTCCTCCCGGGGCCTCCGCCTGCTCTGGGGTCAATGAAGCAAGGGGATCAGCTGGGCCGACCCTGAGTCCCCTTCTGCCTTCGAGGTGCAGGACTAAGGCTCCGCACTGCCTTTGCACCTGCCTGGCAACATCAGCCACGGAGCAGGGCAACTGCTGCTGGCCACATCCTGGCTTCTCACCAGTGCCACCAGTGCCACCACCCCAACACATCAGGAAAGCTGTGCACTGGTTTCCTAGGGCCACATCTCTATCTGGGCTTGGCCCAGGGATGCAAGCTGTGTGGGATCCCTGCAGCCCACCTCCCTGACCTGGTTGGCCTGAGCTGTCTCTTGCCCAGGGCCCTTGGTTATACGCTCCAAAGGAGAACCTTTGCTGCTTCCTTCCCTCTAGTTCGTCTTCTTTACTCCGTTAAAGAGTGGAGTCACTAGACCTGGATCTGAATTCTGGCTTACTCTGCCTTTTCGGACTGTGTGACCTTGAGCTAATCGCTTAACCTCTCTGATCTTGTTTCCTAGTGTATAAAATGGTGACAACAATACCACCCTCTCCCAGATTTGTTGTGAGGTTTAAATGAGACCATATGCCTGGAGCCCCTTACACAGTGCCTGGCACATAGGATGTGCCCAATACATAGTAGTTGCTATTAGAAAAGGCTCCCTTGGGACAGAGTGTGGACCCCACCAGGGCACTAAGGTTACCTGGGCTTGGAGAATTCAGTTCGTCCCAATTCACTCCTGTTTATAGAGAGGGAATTTTTAGAAACCCCAGCCTGCTATGCAGTATGGAAGAGAATAAAAAATGGTTTCACCCTGTTCCTAAGAGGACAGAGCATTCAGGGACCAAAGGGAGAGTCTCACCTAGGGAGGCCGAGAGTCAGGCAGAAATGACCACGTGCTGGCCCGAAGGTGTCCTACTCCACCCCTTACAAAGGCTTGATGCTAATTCAACCAGATTAGGTGGGAGTTTTATCTCTCAGAAATTCTCCTTGCACACTGTGTGTCCGTCTCTTAATGCACTGATCCCAGCCAGCCGTATATTGACTTTGTGTGTGTGTGTGTGTGTGTGTGTGTGAACACACCTTGTGGACCCTTATCCCCATTGTATGTAATCACATAAGTACAGGGATTGTGTTGGATTCATTCCTGGATCTGCCAGGAGACTAGTCCAGAAGTTGAGTCCACATGAGTGCACCAACTAGCAAGTGTGGATTGAACACCTAATTTGCCATGGGCCAGGGGCTTAATACATGCTCAGAATAGCTCCTGCCCTCAAGGACTTCATAATCCAGTGGGAAATATGGGGCCAAAGTCAACTATGAGAAAACCACAGTGAAACCATTCTTGAAAGAAGCATCAGTCCAAGCAAAGAGAAGAGGTTGAGCCGTGTGCCCAGTGTGATGAGTTGGCTGGAGCAGCTGCAGCCTTGGTTACATGAAGAGTCTTAATGTTATGAGCCTGGAAAAGTATGCTGAGGCCCACAGGTCATGACAAAAACAAAGAACTTCTCCTGCAGGCAAAGGAAAGCTATGCAAGGCTTTGATATGATGAGCCTGTGTTTTAGCACAATCACTTTGGGGGTATATGAAGGATGATTTGAAAATTAAATATATGAGAGAAGAAAGAAGTACAACTCAATAAAAAGGATTGGAAGAGAAAGCTAAAGAAAGATTTCAACAGGAGATCAAAAATGCAATGAGAAAAGGGTTAAGAAAAAAAGATAAAGTTAGAAGATCAATCCAGGAAGCCTAACATATGAATTACAGAAATTCCCAGAAAGATAAAACCAAAGAAATAGAGGGAAGAAAGTCATCTAAGAAATAATTTAGGAAAATTTCCTAAAGCTGAAGGGCATGGTTTCTAGACTAAAAGTTCCATCAAGTGCTCAACATAATGGATAAAAATAGGTCTTCACCATAGGACAGCAAGGTCAATTTTCCAAATCTACGGCAACAATGAGAAGCAGCTCACAAGCTTCTTAAAAAGAAAAAAAAAAAACATAATATTTAAAACAATAGGAAGCAGAATGGCATTGACTTCTTTATATCACTGGCAACCAAAAGATAAGGGTGGAAAGTCTTCAAATTTTTAAAAGAAAAAAAAAACCCAATCCTAAGTTCTATGTCCAACCAAATAATCACATGTGAGTTTCAGAAAGGCGAAATTTTTGCCTCCCATGCATCCTTTCTGAGAAGTTTTGGAGAACGGGCTCTACCAAAACAAAGTTGTAAACCAAAACAGATGCGGACTGAAGATGCAGGAAACTCCCATGCAGGAGAGAAGGGCAGGGGGTCCCTTGGAGGGCGACAGAGGGAGGTCCCAGGACGAGACGGTGCCCAGGCACAGAACGCACCGTGTCAGAAGGCTCTCAGGAGACTCTTCAGGAGGATGACATTGACAGAGTACCCGACGCGTGTGCAAATGTGGAGAGGAGGCATAGGCAACCAGTAAGTACAAAGAAAGGCAAGCAAACAAAGCAACGAGATAGTTATTAGCCCTTGGGAAAACAAAAAGTTGTGCAGGAAAGGAAAAATAAAGTATACTACATGGAACTCTTTACACCTTAAAACTATAAGCATACATAACTTTGACAAAATGTAAAGTGAAAACAGTGAATTTGTTAATATACAGATAGCAGTATGTGTATCACCTGCCCTGACCCGTCCCACTTCCCCAAGTGCTCAGCCCGAGCATCTCCCCGAGTGCACTTCTCAGCAGGCAACTTCCCTCTCAGGAATGGGAGCTCTTCGGCCCCAGTGGGGGAAAACAGAGAAAATAAATCTGAAAAAAAAGAGACCTGTGAGACTAAAAGAGAGAAACCTGGTAATTAGTGCTCCAGACAGATAGTAAATTCTGAATCTCACACACGGGGCTCTCCCGGTGGGGTGTGTAATTGATACCCGGGCCTGGGGAGCCTATCAGATCGCCTTAATCCCACTTTTTTGTGTTGTGCATTTTAAATTATTCAGTTCCTTTGAAAACCAGAAATACTGCCTTTGTAGAATCAGACAGCTCCCTCCACGGGGTGCCAATTTAGGATCTCCACAGCAGGATCGTGGCCGGAGATGCTGGCCTGGAAGGCTGGAGGTGTGTATCCAGTCAAACCACAGCGACAGGTGCTGCAGCTCGGGCCTGCTCCATGCCTTCTGCGCTAGGAGGCCCTCCCGAACCCAGCCACTCCGCGGGGAGGTGGCCAATGGCAGGGCGCCGGGCAGAGGGAGAATGGGGCAGAGGGAGAATGGTGCCAGAACCAGGAAGCAGAATGCTCAGATCGTCCCTCCCACCCCACAATCGCAATGCTCCTCACTGCAGGTGGGTGCAGGACTTGGCACTCTATTCATGACACCATCTGAGCCTCACAGCAGCCCTGTCGGGTAGGTGATACGATTAGATCCATTTCACAGATGAAGAAACAGAGGCTCAAAGAAGCCAAGACCCCACAGCTAAGGGGCAGTAGAGCTGGGATTTGAACACAAATCTGTCTGACTCCTAAGGCCACTTTACTGTGCTGCTTTTGAAGACTTCCTCTGAGCCAGGCTGCTGGGCCGTGGGGATTTAAAGAGGACTGAGGCGAGGTCATTGCCCTTGAGGAGCACATCTCGTGAGGTAGTCGGACACATAAACAGACAGTTCCAGCACACTATAGTGAGCAACTTGATGGTAGGCTTGAGAGCAAGGCCCAGAGGATGGGGTGAAAGAGAGGGCACGCAGCTGCCCTGTCCCCGCAGATCCAGACCAGACTGGGAACGAGCAGACTGCAGGGCACGGGAGCTGCCTGCACGGTCCCTGAAGGCCATGGCCATCCTGAACAAGCCCAGGGGCTCCACAGACCCAGTGGGTAGAAACCACAGGAAGCCCAGGCGGGCTCTGTGGGAAGCCTGCTGGCAACCTGAGCTGGCAGGTGCCTCTTTGCAAGAGGGCAAGATCCCTGGCCCTGGAGAAGTATTTGAGCCAAAGCCAGACGTACCTTGTCAGAAATGTAGCTCAGAGGATTCTTGAGCTGGGGAAGTGGGGCAAAGCACTTGTTCTCTGTTCTATCTCTCCTTTTCCAGAACATCTATTACCACTTTCAGCCATTTATAAAATTAAGGCGATAACAGCCTCTACCCCACCTGGGTATTTGGGAGGACTAAATGCATAAGCCAGGGCTCAAAGTGATTAAGCAAATTGGCCGAGGTCACACAGCATGTGCGCGGGGGGAGCAGAGTCCCTTTCACTGCATGGTCTTCCTTTTAAACCGGCTGGGTCATCCCTTCGTCCACAGTGATCCCACTGCGGCTGGTGAATCTGTTTGTGCTCCCAGGTAAGGGAGTGGGAAGGCGAGGCTCAAGGTGAGGGAGAAGGAGGGTTAGAGCCTGAGCTCTCTGATCCGTAATCACCATCCACGCACGCCATACGGGCCCTGGCCTGAGCCAGCCCCGAGCGCTGGGAATTCTGCAGGCTGGGACTGCGGGAAGAGGGGAAGAGGGCTGGACTTTGAACTCGGAAGACGTGGTTTACATCCCACATTTTCCACTTACTAACTCCACAATCTGGCACATGGGCCTCAGGTGTGCACCTGCCAAATGGGGATATTAATTCCCACGCTAGGAAGCTGCCAGCGTTAGCATGCACTTCCCATGAGCAGTGTGTGTGGAAGCCCTCCGTGGGCTAACGCACCCGGTGAATGAGAGGAGAGGAAGGAAACACGACCCACTGAGGTCCTGCTATGTGTCATGTCACACGCAGACCCTGAGATGAAGATTCCGTGCAAGTGACGTATTACAAAATTGCTCCTGGGACAGCCTGGTAAGGGAGTAGGGTGGTTAGACAGGGAAGGGAAGAAGCCACCCAACTACACAATTTGAGGTGACCTCCCAGCACGGCCTAATCCTGCAGGGAGCTGGGTGCATAAATTATACCTCCGAGCTGCCCCACCTCGAAGCCAAGAAGCTGGACGTCCATACTCCACCACTGTGGTCCCGGGCTGCGGGGCACTCTGGGCCACTTCTGGCTCTCAGCACCTCAGAGCAAAGGAATTGCCACAGCCTGAATTTGTCTGGAGAAGTTTGCAACTGCAGGCTGCGGGGAGAGAAGCTGGGGTGGGAACATACAGAGCCCACAGAGGAGATCCGGGAAGGTCCAAGGGGGTCTGGGCAGACAGCTGGCAGCTCCCGCTACACAGATCTCAAAGCGAGTGTTGTCATTTAATTGACGTTCAACTCCGTGAAGGGGTTTTATTGGCCCCACTTGACAGATGAGGAAACTAAGGCTCAGAAAAGTGACTCACTCAAGGCCCCACCATGCTTCAGAGATCAGGTCTATCTTTCTCCAAAGTCGTGCTCTCATCCATGCCCTTACTGCCCCTGTGCCCTGCTCCACTCTCTGGATCCCCTGGCTTTGGTCACCTGGCCAGCTTCTCCCTCACTCCCTCAAGGGCTCCATCCTCTCTGCTTGTTCCATCGACCTCACACAGGGTCCCCAGATCCAGGGACGCCGACAGCAGTGAAGGTTTCCCACGCTGGTGCTTTCAGATTTTTAAAAATAACGCTGAAGACACGATTTCAGTGTTGCAATGGTCAAGGTCCTCACTGAGGTGGAAGGAATGGAGACAGTGGCATTGGTGGTAGTGGTGGTGATGGTGGTCATTCTGACTGTGTTGATGGACACGGTGACAGTGACAACACTGGTCATGGGGGTGGAAGCGTTGGGATGTGGGAGTGATGACAGCAGGGTGGTGACGGTGATGGAGAGGCTGTTGCTTTGGTTGAGCGGAATTAGTAATGGCAGTGGAGGTTGTGGTGGCCGTGGTGGTCGAGGTGATGATAGCGGCAGTGGCGGCAGTAGCGTGGAGGTGACAACGGTGACAGTGATAACAGTTGTGGGCAAGGTAGTGTTAGCGTGGCGGAGGTGGTGAGAGATCGGTGGTGGAGATGATCATTAGGGTGGTGGTGGTAAAGGTGATGATGGCGATGATGATGATGATGGTTGTGGCCATGGCAGTACCGACGTGGTGGCAGCAAGGGAGGTGATGATGAGGGTGGTGGCAATGGAAACGATGGTGGTGGCGGTGCAGATGACGAGGATGATGGTGGTGGTAGTAATGACGGTAGTGTTGCTATGGTGACGGCGCCATGACGGTGGTAGAAATACTGTTTTAACAGTAGTAATGTTGTTATTACTAGCCATGATAGTGACTGTCCAGAAAGACAGCAGCAGTCAACCCTGCCTTCCTAGATGCACCAGAAAAATGGAGCCCTCTGAGGGACCAGGTGAGAACGAGAGCACATTCTCCTTCCAACCATGCCACGATGGGGCCAAGCCCGCCAGGCACCACCTGCACCCAAGAGCCAGAAGCCTGCAGAGGGGGGAGAGGACGGCAGAGCAAGTGAGACGGTGGAGCAAGTCAGTCACACTATATTTCAGGAACAGCGTGTAGCTGCTTGTTAGCAGAGATCTGCTTTCCAACAGCAAATAATAAAATTATGCTTTTTGTGCGGCTAATGAAATGCAAATTGAAGCTGGATGCACATTAATGCAAGGAGTTGAATATCCATTTAATCAGCTCCTCCCTGCAGGGGCCAGTGATAAAAATGACAGAGGAATTGCATTGCTAATTCCGGGCCTGTCACATCTTATACGTCCTTACCTTGTAAAAACCCACTACTCCTGTGTCTGGCACCTGCCTGAAGGGCCCAGGGTTTATGTTGGTCGGGGTTCTGGGATTCTGGGAGTCCCTTTGGGGAGGGGGCGCCAGGATGGGGAGGAGGAAGGCTGGAGAAAGTAGAATGAAGAGATGAGACCTTTCCTGTATTCCCAAAATAGACTGAGACACCCCTCCTGCGTGCCCCCACCAGGCTAGCCTCTGTCCCACGGGCGTGGACGGAACGATGCTCAGACTTTTTCTTCCCGTGGTAGAACTCAGAGAGCAGTGGCATCACACCAGCAGCTAGCATGTGTCATATGTGTCACTGTTTACTCCATGCCAGGTGCTCTGCTAAGTAACTCCCCTGCCTCTGTTCATCCAATCAGCACCCATGACGTGGGAACTCTTCCTGCTGGTTACAGAAGGGGAAACTGAGACCCAGACAGGCGAAGTGCTTGCCAAACGGACACATGGCCAGGAAAGGATTTGAGCCCAGGCAGTGTGACTCTGAAGGCCATATTCTAAACTAGAACATTATACTGTTTCCCCGGAAGAAAGTGACACCTATGGAAATATTCCAGGGCAGACCACCTGGTGCACAGAGTCTGGCAATGAGAGGAGCCCCGGGGAGGGAGAGGCGGTCAGGAGCCCAGCTGGGGAGAGGAGACTCGCTCTGGGGAGCAGAGGATGGCAAGGATCTGCCCAACAGTAAGGGGGCTGGATGTCATCTCTGTGCGGCTCCCAGTCCTGCCCAAACAGACTCTGGGGCAAAGGAAGCAGCTCAGCGAGCAGAGGCTGGAGCCCTCGATCAGGAAGCCTTGAACACCAGGCTGCCAACGGAGGACCTGCCCACCAGTGTGGCCAGCTGTGCCCTCGGTAAGCCCAGGAGAAAGACAACCTATGTTGATCTGCAAGTCAATGGTTCCAGGGACAGTGAGGAAGACAGATCTGAGGGGACAGGTCTGGGAGTAAAAGGAGCAGAGAGGACCTGGGCTGGAAGGGGCATGTCCCATCTGGACAGCCACTCTGTCTTGCCAGAGGCACCCAATGACAGCAAGAGAGTGCTTGTGCCTTGGGGTCCTTTCCTCCTCCCTCTCCCAGCACCAAGGGCAGATGTGATGGGTTCTGAGGGATCCCAGTGCATTCTTATAAGTACACCCAAGTGACAGTGGTGACAAGAGGGTACTTAACCCTCCCTAATAGCTCTGAAGTAGGGGTGGGCACAGGCATGCTGATGAGTGGCACATGCTGCCTCTGCAGAGCCTCAGCCGTGACAACCATTGTCAGGATTCTGATCCAACCTGACAGCTTCCTTCCAACCATCACGCCACCACTCCACTGCTTGGGCAAGAGTCACCTCTCATCCTGGCCTCTGACGGGATACAAGCGAGGAGATGGGAGATCCCAGCTTTGCTACACACAAGCCCCCACCCTGCCTGCCCCACCAGCTAGAGGGGCAGCGTCAGGTCCTCTGAGCCACCCCTGCAACCCACCCCACCTGTGGCCACACTGATGCTGCTCACTGCAGGGAGTCACCATGCTCCTATTTCTACCACTTACTGAGCACCTACTATGTGCCAGGCACCAAACAGAGGGCTGTGCACTCAGCACTCTATTGAATCATCACAACAGCAACCGTTTCAGATAGGAGCCGCTATTGTCCCCATTTGACAGGTGCAGAAACAGAGGCCTCCGAGCTCACCGAGAATGTGATTCTATTAACTCCAAAGATCTGTGCTCTGCTGTGCTGTGCCCAGCCGTGGGCACACCCTGAGGTCAGCTCATCGCCCTCGTGAGTTTATCTGGGGCAACTGTCCTTCAAAAGACTGAATCTCTCACATGTGCACAGCATCTCGCAGCTTAAAACCCAAAGCGCAGAGTGGTATGTTCACTACGCTGCCGCTGGTGCAGAAGGAGAGAAACGAATGTATGTTTGCAGTTGCTTTAATGTAAACTCATTGAAAAGAAACCCTCAGGACCTGGGAAACGAACAGCAGTGTCTAGCAAGAGGGAAAGGAATGGACAGATGGGGACAGAGGTGGGTCGAGGGAGAGTTTCATTCTATGATCCAAACATTTTGGGTTTACTTTTGAATATGTGAATACATCAGCTATTCAAAAAATTAAGCAGAGCTTTTCACTAGAAAGTTAAACACGCTTTCAGATGCATCGGCCCACGGGAGGCTCACACTAAGACCACGAAGCAGGCCCTTCACAGCGAAGGGGCCTGAATCCCCTTGGGCTGTGGCTCGCACAGCTGGCCGGGGGTTGGGGGTGGGGGCGCCACCCATCCCCTCCTTCCGCAGCACCGGCTCTCTACCCCAGAGCCACCTCCATGCCCGTCACCCCTACTACTGCCGCCATGTTGATACCACTGTGGCCACTGTTAGCACCATAACCATCATCGCCTCCACCTCCATCAGCCTAACCATCCCCACCGCACCGGGCCTGCATTCCTGCCAATTGCATCACCACTGCCATCGTAGCCATCACCTCCACCACCTCCGCCAGGACAAAAACACCTGGCCAAGAGTTTGCAACGTATGCGCCCAGAGCCGTAAGACAGAGGTGGGTGTCGAGCTGCGGAACAAGGCAGGTGAGTAAGGGAGACACGTTTTCACAGTAGTTTTGAGCTGGATTTCTCTACCAACCAATAATATTCTAGATCCGGGGCTGGGATGGGGTGGGGTGAAGTGGGCATGCAGATGAATGAGACGGGCCTCCCCAGTGTGTTGGGAGAGGCCGACGTAAGAGCAAAAAGTATAAGAGAAGGGAGAGCGAGAAGGACATTGGGGTCATCGGGGGGAGGGGGTTACCAGACAGGCTAGTGGGGAAGAAACTTCCAGAAAAAAGAACGAGCTTCCCTTCACTGCGATTTTTCCAGACCAGGTCTACACATAAGCAGTCTACTATGTATGCATGTGGTCGATTCTTTTCTTTTCTTTCTTTTTCTTTTTTTTTTGAGACAGAGTCTCACTCTGTTGCCCAGGCTAGAGTGCCGTGACATCAGCCTAGCTCACAGCAACCTCCAACTTCTGGGCTCAAGCAATCCTTCTGCCTCAGCCTCCCGAGTAGCTGGGACTACAGGCCTGTGCCACCATGCCCAGCTAAGTTTTTCTATATATTTTCAGTTGTCCAGTTAATTTCTTTCTATTTTTTAGTGGAGACGGGGTCTCGCTCTTGCTCAGGCTGGTTTCGAACTCCTGACCTTGAGTGATCCTCCCTCCTCGGCCTCCCAGAGAGCTAGGATTACAGGCATGAGCCACCGCGCCCGGCCTCAAGTGGTCGATTCTAAAGCAACATTGTCCAATAGAACATTGTGCAGGGACAGAAATGTTCTCTCTCTGTACTGTTCCCCACAACAGCCCCAAGCTGTGTATCTAAGGAGCAACTGAAATGCCATGAGTGCAGCTGAGGAACTGAGTGTTTAAGCCTTTTAAGTTTTCGTTCATTTAAATTTAAATGGCCACTTGTGACTCGTGGCTGCAGAATGAGACAAGGCAGCTCCAAAGTTTCCAGAAGAATGAAGGTGTCACACAGTAGTCACTTGTTGGCCGTGTCGCAAGAGGAAGAAATCTCGAAAGAGAGAATGTTAGCACTGGTGAACTTCCAGACGTCAAGCTAAGGTTAGGGTCAAGCTGGCCTCATCCGCCCACCGGCCCGTGGCTGAACATGGGCCGTCCGGCTTCCCCGAAGCCCAGGACAGTGGCTCCCCCTGAAATCATCCCTGAGCCGACTTTGGGGTGGCCTGAATTGTCTTTGTTTGGGGCTGTTTGTTTTGAGTGGTGTCATTATTTTATTTTTAAATTACCTATAATGCACCCTTTAAAAATTCCCTAATTACAGATAGGATAAATACATAATTGCAGACTTTTAAAAAGCACATATTATTTACTCAATACTCCGTAATTACGGTCTTTTCCATGAAATGTATTATTTCCTGGATGGTCCATAATCGCTCCTTTGAAGCCGGCTGGGGAAGGCCGAATTGTTCCTCAGCTTCAGTTCACGGGTCACTTGTCCCAGCCCATCAGGCAGTTTATGAGCCATCGCTGCTGGCGCTGGGAACTCGGTGGGCCGTCGCCCGCGGAAACGCGGGGCTTGGTTACTGCACAGGCGGTCACTGCCACCGTGGGCTCGGGGCTGGCTGAAGACAGGTGGGATTGGGATTCGAGGTGGGGCCTCTCCTGTTTCTCTCTTGATGCTTCCAGGGACAAGTGGGACGGCTCTCCGGTCATGAGCTCAGGCTCACGGTCGGCCGGCCTGGTGTCTGTCCCCAGTGCCATTTCTCACCGACCCTGCCATCGTGGACAAGCGTCTTGGTTTGGGTTAGATCAAAAGCAGCCCCTGAAGCCAGAATTTGGGTGAAGTGATCCCAGGAAGTCCAGATGAGGGTTCGGGAAAGCAAGACGGCGAAGAGGGAGAAGCCACACGACTGTGTGTTTGTGAGCAGGCTGCTGCTGTGCACACGTCAAGAAACTACAGAACACGCTAGGAATTGTCCCCCTATGGCCAAGGAAGCTGGGTGTTCATACTCCCATCCCTCACTTGTTAAGGGGTGTCACTCTGGGCATTAACTTCCGACACCCCCTCCACCCCCCCGGCTGCCCTGCACACAGGCAGCGTGATGCAGGAAGCCATCGGCAGGTACGGCCACTGTCCACCACGGCTGCAGGTGACCTCCAGGAAGGACCAAAGGGTTATGGGCAGGGCACCTGTAGTAGCCGCTAACGCACATTACCAACCTTCTCTCTGCCTCAGCTTTCTCATCTGCAAATAAAGATAAAAATAGTACCTGCCTCTTGAATTATGGGGAAGAAAAAGTGAGCTAGGATAAATGGAAGTTGCTATTATGGTGCGTGATCGTGGACAAGGACTTAGTTCAGCCCCAGGACTGCTCTTCTCCAAGCCCCCATCCAAGCCATCTTTGGCAGACTAGAAAGCAGCCAGCACTAGCCCAGGGAGGCTTCTAGGACTGACCAAAAAATTATATTAGGGCCTGCAAAACACAGCCTGGTGTGATGGCACATCCTTTGCCAAAGGACTGTGTCGCCACACCTGTTACCCTGAGTCTGACATTGGTGGCTGACTCATCATTCCACCCTACTTCTTTCCCACTATGGACCCCCAAGTTGGTCCAAGTATGAGTGGTTTCAGGAGGATGAAGCTGGGTTAGGCTCAGCCAACAATAGTGATTTCATTCTCCTCTCCCCAAGTGGTTAGTTTAGGCATTTGACCCATTTCTAGTAGCCAGCGAGATGTCAAGAAAGTCATTTGAGAAAGTTTCCTTCTCCCTCAGAAGAATAGCTATTCTGTCTTCTGGCTTTGGAAAGTGTTGCATGAGGAGTGATGCTTGGTGCAGCTGCAGCCATCTTGCACCAGGAGGTCACAAGCCTAAGGACAAAATCAACACATTGACAGTGGCAAATAAGACAATGAAAAAACCCAATGCCTTGCTCACGTCACTAAGCCCCTAAACTGATGAGCCCCAGAACCATCCTAGCTCCGGTATAAATAACAGTCAACACTAATGTAGCATTTACCATGCACCAGGCACTGTTCTAAGCACATTGCATTCGTTAACCCATTCAATCCTCACAAGAGTCCAGTGAGGGAGGTACTGTTGGCAGCCCCATTTACAGATGTGAAACTGAGGCCCAGAGAGGGTAAGTAACTGTCCCAAGGTCAAACAGCTAGGAAGCATTTCATCTCAGGCAGTCTGGCTTTGGGCTCTGAACTCTTTCTCAGCTGCTAGACTCTACTACCACTCTACTGTTCTGGTGATATGCAAAAGCAAACCTCCTTACTCTTTGAGCCATTTTGACTTGGTTCTTCTGTTACACACAGCTGGAAGTATCCTAACTGACAGAGCTCATTGGAATGAGCAAAAAAAAAAAAAAACCAAAATTTAAAATTAAAGTGGCCTATAAAAGTCTCAGCTAGGTGTCCAGAAAACAATAGCCAGGAGTTCATGTCTCATACACTCCACTGGCAGGCCCCTCCCCTTGTGATGGTAACGTGAGTGACAAAGCACTACTGTCACTATTAGGCCAGCTACTCTATGAGTCAAAACCTGTGCTCAGCACTTTTGTCGACCATCTTATTTAATTCTCAAGCCGACTCAGCAAGGCAGGCACTAACGCCCTCGCTTACAAATTAGGAGGTCGTAATGATACTACCTAGCAAGTACTGAGCTCTGCTCTGTGCCAGCCTTCAGGCTAAGCGCTTCTCACGCCTGTTCTCACTGACGCTTCACAACAATCCAATAAGGTCACCATCATTCTACAAACGAAGAAACCAAGGCTCAGAGAAGCTAAGTCTGACGCCCAAGGTCACACGATGATGGAGAGAGCCCAGAATCAAAATCGACCTCCCTGACTCCCAGCTAGGCTGGGGATCTGCAAGGGGGAAGAAAGGCACACCCAGAGAACCAGCAGGGGACCAAGAGCCTGTGGCCAGTCTGCTGGCCATCAGCTACAAGGAGGAAGGAGGACTTGATACCAGTGAGAGCTACCCACAGTGGGAGGGACCGCCTGCTACAGGGCTGAGCTCCCCGTCATCGGACATGTTCAATCAGAGGCTGGGTGAGGATTTGAGCCACAGACAGGAGGGTCTCCAAGACCCCATCTGCCTCTGAGAGTCAGAAACTTTAAGATTCTAATATTCTGTAGCCCCGTGTCCAAACGCTCTCCAAGATGATGGAGGCCTTGTAGCCTGTGTATTTCCTCCTTGCCCAAGAGGGAGGCCACAGAAGGAGCACTGGACCAGGAGTCCAGAAGCCTGGGACTTGCCACTATGCTATTTGCTGGCTCTGGGACCCCAGAACACTTGGTGTGGCCTTACTAAGTGCCAAGCTGAAGCAGTGCAAAGCACGGCACAATGAGGCACAGGCGTGTGCACGAACATCAAGGGGCTCACCATTTAACCAGCCTGCCTGCAAACCCAGCTGCCGACTAGTGAGCCATCCCCAGCCCTAGCTGGGCTTTCTGGCTTTTGAGGGATGCTCAGGGGCAGGGAACAGCCATGCTGGGCTTGGCTACTCCTCAGGAGGAATTTTGAGGCAATTCTCTATTCCAGCCTCAGTTTTCTTCTCTGTAAAATGGGAGAGTAAATAAGAACTCCTAAGATCACTTCCAGTTCTGGAGTGGAGGACACTGGAGGTATAAGCAGGGTTGCCATGGGGTCCCAGACTTTGTGAGAGGGTGCATTCTTCCCTGGCTTCTGAGAGTTTGCACTTGAAAATGGGGAATCATGGGACCCCTACCCCTGGCCTCGTTCCTCCTTTGTACTCACAAATGGTCTCCACGACTCACGCAGGAAAATGAGCTTTAAGGGATCTGGCTGTCCCTCCAGCTCCTTCACTCTGTCCCTCAGGAAGGCACCATGGGCACGGACCAGCCCACATGAGGGTCCCAGCCCTGCCCTCAGTGGCTGTGCAGCCTTGGGCAAGTCCTTCTTATCTCTGGTTTTCTTCTCTTTGAAATGGGAACATCATATCACATCGTCCCATCATTGTGAAGATGAAATGAAATAAGTCACTAAAGGATCTGGCAGAGTGTGCAACGTATACAGCTGACACTCAGTAAGTGCCTGCCCTCTCTCTTCCCACGGGCAGGGGCATGGCTCTGCTCTTGTGCCCATGGAGAAAGGCAGCTCCAGGGCCCGCTTTGGTGCTGGCCGGGCAGGGCGACATCCCTGCCCCAGAGGCACGATCCCTGCAGTGGGCTGGGAGGCAGCCACGTTCTCAGGCCGGATAAAGGACAGAGGAGGGTCCGAGGCGGAGCTGTGTCAGCAGTTAGGAAGGCGGCCTGTGACAGTGACAATGAGCACAGCCCACTCTTCTGATCTGGTGCCCAAGAAATGGCACTTGGCCCAGAAGAGTGTGCGCCACCTGACAATCAGGACACCACCGGTTCCCCCGCCCCGCCCCACGTCCCCCTCCGCCTAGCTCAGCTCCAAGGTGTCCCACCCCATCCCAGCCTGCAGGGGCCCCTCCAATCCAAGCTCCTGGCAGGGAGCCACCTGCCCCACGCAGCATTACGCAGGTACCTGCGAGCGCCCTGCCCAGTGCCGTGGAGGAAGCAGAGATGGGTGAGCCGTGTGCCCCCATCTCCTCACCCGACCACAAAGGAGCCTCCCTTGCAATGAGCTGAAGCCGGCACCTCCTGCCTCACTCAGGGCCCTGCCTTGGCCTAGGGGTGGATACCCGGCTGCTGCTGCCCTGGCCCCCTGCAGTGACGTCCCAGGACCCCCACCTGAGAGCTTCCAATGACCCCATGATCAGACAAGCCCGTTTCCTGGCAGGGCTGCTGGCCACGTAGCATCGTGAAGGATCATTCCTCTCTGGGCAGAAGTCCGTCATGAACACATGGCCAAAGCCCTTCCTGAAGTCCCTCGGGGCGTGCAGGGGAAGGACGTTCTGCCTCTTCATTTGCATAATTAAGGATGGGGCCAGGGGTCTCTAAGACCACCCCCCCCCCCGAGCTAATCTAACCGTCTAAAGGCCCGTGAGCCCTGCACAGGGACAATCCAACCCCGAGTCCCATTTCCAAATAAGCCCACCAACTCAAGGCCCTCCCAACAATGGGGGGGGGCACTCCGGTGAAAGAGGCTGAGCTGCAGCCGGAGGGGTGGGCCTAGGGAGTCGGGGGTCGAGGGTCACCCATCACAGCCACTCGCTCGCTCTCTGGGAACTTGTGCCCCCATTAGGGCCTCCGAACCCCTGTGTCTTGGACCGAATAGAGGTCAATGCTTAGTGTCAGATCGGTCTCCATAAGCCGCCACGTGCAAGTGCAGTGAACACGGCAGACCCGCACTAAAGCTGGGGGCAGGGTGGGCAGCAGGGCCTCGGGGCCCCTCCTTACTCCCTCTGCTCCACCGAACCCCTCTCGCACTTGGGGAAACCTGGGGGGGGGGTGACAGAGCTGTCAGCAGTCCTGGGTCGCCTCAGCCTGCTGCAAGGTCACCTGCAGACCCTTCCCCGTGGCGCCAAGGTCTTCTGGCTGCTCCATGTGAGGGGGGCTCTGGGCTGTGTGCTGGCAGGCCAGGATGCCAGGGAGCTGATGCGCCCAGGAGCACCTTTACGGAGTGAGAGACCAGAAGCGGCGGAGGACGGCCTGGGCCCCCTCACCCCTACACGCCCTCTCAGGGGTCCACCGTGCATGAACACGCTGCTTCGGGCAGCTGTGGTGCGGGGTGGCCTGGCTGCACTGGTCAGAGGCAGCTGCCTGGAGGCTGGAATCTGAACCGAGGGTGCACGAAAAAGCAGGGAAATAGAGGCTCCGCTCTGGTGATGGCTGCAGCAGCTGCACAAACGTGCTGTTTCCAGAAGCCACCGTGGCCTCGAGGCCCACGGACCTGTCCAGTGCCCAGGCCTGGCAGGTCCTCCCAGACATGACTGAGGCCGTGATCCTGCCTGCCACCCTGGCCCCTGCCTACTGCCTGACCTTGGGTCTTCGGGCTCCTGCAATTCCGTGGGCACCCGCCACCCTTCCAATAAATCATCTACTGACGTGAGCCAGAGTCCACCTCTGCAGCTGAGCACTGAAACCTGCAGCCAGAGCCGGGCGAGCACTGCAGGGCCCCCAGGCCGCGTTCCGGATCCAACAATCCCAGGTCACAAATAACAGGAAGAGGACAGCTCTGGAGAGAGGCAGAGAGGAGGCACAGAAAAAGGGAGGTGCCGGGGTCGGCTCAACAGCCGCCAAGGGCCCACTCCGCTCAAAGGAAGCCACAGCCCTGCCTGCAAGGACGCCCAGCCCAGCAGGGAGGTGGGCATGAAGGCAAACGATCCAGCAGGCCCGGCCTCTGGCACAAAGCCAGAGGGAACACGAGGCTTGGGAGGGGGATGGGCCAGGGATCAGGGAGGGCTTCCCAGAGAGCCGGTGCCTGAGTGTGGCGAAGCGAAAACAAAAAGAAGAAAAGGGGAGAGAAAGAGAGCCCCGATGGGAGCCCATCCCGGGCCAAACCACCGCCAGTGCCTGCTCCCACTGTAAACCTGGGAGACAGACAGGGGGCGCTCTGGAGTGACCCCCGCTCTCTGGGGAGGGTCCAGGGTTTGCCACCAGCTTGTAGGAAATAAAAATCTGTCTGTTTGTGTGGGCGGGGATACGCAAGTCTGCACACAGCTGCATACACGCATGTTCACACACACACACACGCCAGGGAAGAGCACAGAGCAAAAATGGCAATTGGCTGCAGACAGGTCTTTGCAATGACAATTTGTGACTAGGACAGGACTCAGCCCTGTCTTCAAGGTAGGAGCTTCAGGGAAGAGACCTACCCGGTCCAGGCCAAGGCCACCTCTCTTAGGAACTGGGTTCCTTTCCCGTGTCGCTGCTCTTAGCAGCAGAGAGGAATGGCAGTGTAGGAGAGCAGGGAAGCACCAGCTAGGGAGGCAGACTGAGCTTTTCCAAACCTTTTGAGTGACCTCAGGAGAATCGCTTCCCCTATCTGGGCCTCAGTTTCCCCACATGTACAATGAGGAGGTTAGCCTAGATCCCTGATGGCAGACAGTCGTCATTGTACATGTCAAACCTAATCAATCTATTACGGCTTCCAGGAGCACTCAGATGAGAAAGATCCTGGGCTTAGCGGAGATGCAATTGATTAGTGATGTCTGCCATAGGCACGAGTGGGAGTGGAGGTGGCATGTGTGCTGCTCCATCTTTTGCCTCTTGAGCCCTGACGCCCCGTGAGTCTCTGATCTCACTCCCTGCATCTGCACTGGGCACCAGCCCGTGGTGTGCTGGAGGCAGCTCCCACCCGCTCACGAGAGCCCCCTGTGCCCATTCTTGCCCCAGCTCTGCCTGCAGTGATGCCACGCTGGTATCTCGGAGCTGGTCGTGATGACAGTGTTCACAGCATGGAAATCGGCAAAAGCCACAAATCAGTGCTTTTTCCCCCAGAGAACTGTTAGACATTATGAGCATGCCACTAGCTCCATCCTGCCCCGCAGCAGGCCAGGGCTGCAGGGGAGGGGAATCCAGGCAGCCCCTCAGTCCTGAAATCCATGGGGAATCCTTGTCCCCTGGGGCGTGGCTGGTGCCTGCAGATGCAGGAGTCCAGACTATTCTATCAGAGACTCGACTCCTGCCGCCCACCTTATTCTCATTACCACCCCTGCTGCATGGCCCCCGTTCAGGCGCCCCAACCCATCTACATTGGCACCATTCATGCCCTCTTCCTCCAGGAAGCCTTCTCAGACTGCATTAGTTCACAATGACTCCCAGCACTCTGAGCTCGTATTTCACTGTCTGTGTTTATTGGTCCTAGGAGGAAAACTGTCTTCCTGGGACAGCTCCTCAGCTCAAGGCCAGCATCACCTCCTTCCCTGGCACCCCCAGTCAATGCCCCACGGAGCCCTGGCCATGGACTACATACACCCAGGGAGACGCTGGCAGAGTTGCCCACTGCTTGGGGCATAGTCCTGAAATGCCCGAAGCCATCATCCCTACCAACCCAGCATTGCCCAGATGGGGAAACTGAGGCCCAGAGCAGCACGCCACTGCCTAGGCGGCTGAGCTAACTCCAGAACCTGCGTCTGCAGACTCCCACCACGCTGCCTCCGGAGCTACAGAGGCAGAGACCAAAGCCCACTGAGGGCAAGAGATTGACTCCTGGGTCGCAGAGCAACCCAGGAGCAGAGCCTGGACAGAAACCCAGAAGCCCAGCCTCCCTCTGCACCAGCACCCCGGCCTCTCCCTCCCCGTCACCCCGGCCTACCTGACCCTGCACATCCACGGCAGGCTCTCCTGGCCCCACTGCCAGGGTTGGACAACAACAGACTACAGGGTCACTCCAGCACCCCGGGAGCCCATGGCTCCTAAACCCACAGGGGCCCGTCTCTCCAGCAGGTTGTCCGGGAGACCCAGGCTGCATTTGGGGCCATCTCTTCCCACCCCTCTCTCCTCTGGCTGCTGCTTAACATGCACACGGGAACCTCTTCGCTGAGCGTATAGATTTCTCTTTGTCTTTGGTGGTAATTATTAGCTGTCTCAGCGGGTGAATGCAGGCAGAAACAAAGGCAGCAAGGGTTGTAAAACCTTTTATCTCGATCAGGCCGCATTATTTGATAAGGTGCTAAGCTAATAGCAACGCATGTCAAATTGTGTTTAGACAGATCGAGGGGCCGGGAATGGAGGGTATATTTGTCTCTGGAAACCTGCACCTGGAAGGATGAAAAGAAAGACGCACTGATATTCGCAGCCCTGCAGAATGCAGACAGCTCAGCCCGGGGATCCTGGCACAGCCGCTCCTTGGATCAGGGCACAATGGGAGGCTGAGGAGGGAGACAGTGGGCCCACGTGGTGCCTGTTCCCACTCGAGCCCACCCGCAGGCCCACAGGTCCCCATGGGGGTAAACATCAAAGGTGGGTTTCGAATGTAAGTTCCCTGGCTCCCTTACATCAAGCATTTATTAAGCCCCAAATGTTTAAATCTGCCCTGTGCATAAACATTGATTCTTGCACATAGAGTCACTATCCACAGGAAGTGGCATGACCCACATAGAATTATTAATAGTATTAAATCATGTGCAGCCCCAAGGCGAGGCCCCGAAAGGGCCAGAAAAGTCGAAGAAGGCTTCCTGGAGGAGGTGGGGTTTCAACCGGGCCTTGCAGGATAAGAAGGGTTTAGAGCAAGAACCCGGGAAGAGGCGCCCCTCACCAGCAAGTTCCGAACCCCTTCCTGTGAGCTCCAGGTGGATGCTGGGCTGTCTCCCGGGACCCTGCGGGCACTTTCTGCAATCTGCCTTTCCCAGCCCCTGGGAGAGGACCTCAGCCCACCTCCAAATCCCAGAGCACATCCATGGTTGGCCCATCGGTGCCCTTTGTGGGTGGCGAGGTGATGTTAGAACAAGATGAGAAGGGAAGAATGCAGATGCCACCAGGTTATCAAAGCCCTAGGAAAACGCATGCCTTTTGAGCCAGTGGCTTTATGTCCAGGAATAGTCCCTAAGGCCATAATTAAGAATGTATGCAGCTATTGGGCTTGAAGGACATCCCCCACAGGATTATTTATAAGAGCATAAAAATGGACACAGCCTTCAATGTCCAGCTATGCAGAATCAGTTTAGAGAACTATTTAGGACATTGACACGGAGCCACTAAAAAGTCACCATTGCTCTATCTTGGCTGGGGTCTCCCCCAAGCAGCCCCAGGGCCCAAATGCAGGTAGACTCCAACTCGAGGAAGCAAGATGAGGAAGGAAGGCAGCCAATGCCAGGTGTGTTTTCAAGCCAGCCTCCACAGTGGGGTTAGAGCTCAATCCCTCTGGGGAAACAAACTCAAAGCGACCCCACCCGAGGCATGAGGGAGCCGGGGTATCTATACCCCCGCTTTCATTCATTGGTGGAGGGCTGCTGGGCCTGGGGCGCAGAGAGCATGGGGCCCCAGCTCCCCCAGCCTGCCACAGGCAGACTCACAGGCAACCAAACGCAGGTGCCAGAAGCTGGAACTGGGACCGAAGGCTCACTGAGTGGCAGGGCCATGCGGGGGTGGGCAGGGCACTGCTGCTGTCTGCTGCAATCTGTGTCTCCTCCCCTGCCACCCTCCAGCTGGGAGAAGCCAGGCTAAATGAAGACAAACTTGTTTCTTTACTTCGGACACCTCTTGACATACTAATGGGCGCTGGTGCATTTCCAAGAGCATTTCAGTGAATCTGTTCGGCTGTACACTGAATGCCTTCGCATCCTCGCCTGCCCTGATTTTTTCTTTTATCTCCCTAGGTACATCTATCAGGGTCTCGCAGCACACAGTGCTGTCCAGAGCACGGTTTGGGAAATGCTGTCATAGCTGCCTTCTTGTTAGCACGGAAAGGCAGAGAAGGCAGCTTCTCGTGGCAGGTGGCCCAAGGTGCTCCCGTGTTCTTAAAGCAGGGGAAAAAGGGAGCGGCCAGGAATTTCTTATCTAGGCTCTGACCCTAGAGAAGCTTTCTCACCCACGGAGACATTGAAAGCAGCCCACTGCAATCACACACACACACACACACACACACACACACACACACACCAAGGTAGAAGCCATCAGAGAGTCCATCACGAGGGGATGGTTAAATAACTCTGATGTGTCCACGCAGAGGACTTGTGCCCAGCAGGTAGAGCAAATGAGTTGGAGCTCTGAGTACTGACATTGAGAGAACGTGGGACTAATAGCTAGGTGACAAAATCAAAGTGTAGAACAACACATGCACTAGGCTACCATTTGTATTTTTTTAAAAAAAATCCAAACACACTAAAAATAAAACCATGTATCTCTCTATATACAGATATAAATGTGTGTGCACTTAAAAAAAAAAGAAAGAAAGAAAGAAAGAACAGGAACGCTATACATCAAATTATAACCGTGGTTAACTCTGGAAAAGGGAAGCCCTGGTTGGGGGCAGGGCGGGGGGGACTTTAGCTTGATTTGTATGGTTTGAATTTTTCTAATGAGAATGTGTTCCTACATTACGTGTGTAATTAAAAAGAAACAAAAATGTTTTCAAGAAGAAAAAGGAAAAGCCTGGTGGTATATCCACCAAAACACCAAAATATTTACAGGGTTTATCTCTGAGTGAAGGGATTATGGGTGTTTTTAATTTTCTTGTTTGCTTATCTGTATTTTTAAATTTTCTACAAAGAGCATGCATTGTTTTTGTAATAAGAAGGAAAAAAACATAAAGTAATTTCTAATTAAATATCCACTACACAAGCTCCTCCTCTCCTGAGCCGTTTGGACTTCGCCTCTAGCTTCCTAGACGTTGCAATCTGAGTTGTTCACCCCAAGGGCAGAGGGGCTGACCTCCTCAGAGCCAGCTCTGTTATTGTCTCTCTGTGTGACCTCAGGCCCCTTGACACCCTCTCTGGGCCTGGGTTTCCTCCCCCACCTAATGACAATTGTAAAACCTGCTCCATCTCCCTGCATTATGGTAGACCAAAGGAGACGAAAGCTTTCTGTGCAGTGCCCCTGCTTGTATGCAAGTCTCAATTCTGATGGTCACAGAAGGAAGAAGGGCCTGACCAGGAGCCATTGCTGTCTGGCCAAGTTCCAGGGACCCCAGACCCCCTGCAGGGGGCTGTGGGTCAGCTCCGGGGAGCCAGCAAGAATTCAGAGTCAGGCTGTTCGGAGAAACGTGCAAGATGCAAATCGCACACGTGAGCGGCGCCCGGCTGGAGGAACTGTGTCTCCCTCCGAGCGGGTCTCCGAGTGTCAGATTTTCCACTCTGTTTCTCTGTAGCATGTTCTGCACATCCCCGTGCTAAAAATAACTGCGGCGTGTGAGTGGGGGAGCGGCCCCAGAGTGGCTGCAAGAGCCATGGGGCAGTTTGGCACGCCAACCTCCCTTCCTCTGGGCAGCACGGGCCCCGGCCACAGAGGTTGGGGTCTGGCCCCCCACACAAACCCCTTTCCTCCCACCCTCATGCCTCCCCTTGTGACCCCAGGGACCCTGGAGACTGGCAGCCCTGGAAACCACAGGGAGGTGGAGATGCCTGTAAGAGGTCAGCACGTCCACCCCCTGGGCGGGCACTGTCACCCCTAAGTCCTTAAAGACAACAGAGAAAGTCCTCTAGATCCAAGACCTGTCACTGGAGTCTCTCATCTGTTGAATGAACCACTGTCTTCACTACGTGGAATGTCATTCCTTGAGTCTGGCTGGAATCTCTGCTGCTGTAGCCAAAGTCCGGTTCCCGTAGTTCTCCCCGGCTAAGGAGAAGAGAGAATTGCTAATCCCAGGTTCCAATCGAACCGAACGTAGGGGCAGACGTGTGGGCGGGTGGCACCTACCGACCTCAGGGCCTGGGCCTCCCGCACCAAAGCAAGAAGGAGTCACCTGCCCCTCCCCAGCTGGAGTGGGACTCCGGCCAAGCCAGCCTGTCGCCAGGCATCAAAATGCCTTTCCCGCTTCAACGCTCCTTGGAGCCCTGCTGTCGCCAGTCCAACGAGGAGGGTGCGTTGCTCGGGGCGTGGGGAGAGAGTCAGGAGACACGGTGGCCCAAGACGACATTCCACCCTCGGAGGGCTTCAGGCTGAGTTTGCAGCTCAAGGCTCATCGGTGGAAACGTGTCCACCCAGTGACAGAGTGGGGCGTGGCCACCGGCGCACATCCAGGGGTGTGGGTGTCCCTGGAGGAACTGAGATCCGAGCCGAACGGGGGAGTTGAGAGGTCGGAGCAAAAACAGGGTGGGGTGAGGCCATGGGGTCTGTGGACACCAGGACTGCTGAGGACAATGACACTTTGGGGACTTGAGGGAGATAAAACAGAAAACAGGGCTAAGATCCGATTATGAAGCCCTTTGTTTTAACAGCAAGAGCAGATCGGAGATTTGGACGTCACTCCTTAGGCCACATTTCTGAAAGAATATTCCAAAGGGAGGGGGGTGTTAAAAAGTGATTTTATGAGACAAAAGAAGGTGTGTGCGGTGGGGAGGGACATAATTAAATTTGGCAAACGGAGAAGGCCGGGATAAAGGAAGTCACGTCTCCCAAGCTATTTGACCCGATGACCTTTTGTCCCCGTGTTCCTCGTGGGACTGGCGTTCCAGTGCACACTCTCCGAGGAAGGGTTGGGAAAAGGCCAGGAGTGGAGCGGGACCGTCTCGTCGTGGGGACAAGGGGAGAGATTGAGGGGTGCTGTGGGCAGCAGGCAGGATGGCGCAGAGCGGGGCTGGGACAGGCGGAGGCACCGAGGCTGGGGCAGGTGCCAGGAGCAGTCGCAAGAGCCTCAGCGCAGACTCGGGGACCACGTGTCTTCTCCGGGCCTCAGCTCCCTCCGCTGCAGGACGGGTAGCAGCGTCTCACGGGGCAGGTGGCAGGACCTACGAGTCTGTGCGCATGGAAAAGTCTGGAAAGCTGGAGCTGTTCTGCCAGGCTGGAGGTGGCGAGGTCGGCCGGGGTTAGGGCGGGAAGACCAGTGATGAACTCAGGAGCCAGCAGCCTTGTGGAAAGTGTCACTACCCTGAGCCCACTCCGCTGGGAGAGGCTACAGCCTTGTGGAAAGGCCCGAACGGGTGAGACTCTGCATAGGGAGAGAGGCGAGGACCCTGAGAGGCCCGTCTGCGGGTGACTTCCAGCCCAGCCAACCACACGAGAGGCCTAGGAGAGCCCGGCCAGCCCAGGGAACTGGGCGTGGTGACAGTAAACTGCTCTAAGCCCCGAGTCTGAAGGTGGTTGTCACACATCAACAGAGAACCGTACAGATGTGTCCCTCCCTGCACTTTCGGCTGCAAGAGAGAAGGTGACCGCAGAGAGAGGAGGAAGAGGAAAGAGGGATGAGGGGTGGGGTGCAGGCTGCAAGGGGCCAAGGCACTGGGCTGTCCCTGTACCAGCCCAGGCACCGGCCCGGCTAGGTGCGTGCCGAGCCCAGATGTGGGGGGGGGCACAGGGAAGGCGATTGGCCCCTCTGGGCTGCCTTCTCCTGTCCTGGAGACTGAGGAGCTGGAGTCAATGGTCCCCAAAGTCCAGTGCAGCTCTGGCATTCTGTCTCCACCGCAGGGTCACTCTGGGGCTGGCTCTGTCCAGGAGGGCAGCACACGCTGGGGCTGTGCAGACCCCGGAGCCCTCAGGACACCCCTACGCCTGGGCCTCCGGGCGCCTGGAGAGTCTAGCAGTGCAAGCCTGGGGGTCCGGGACGCCCAGCCCGGCCGGCCAGTGGGGCCAGACAGCAGGAAGCCACACCCTGCCCTCTCTCACATGGGCACACCGTGGCCCTGGGCCACTGGCTGGAGCCCCAAGCCCTGTGCCATGCCAGGCCCTTTACACACATGATCCTCTTTAATCCCCACAATCATCTGCAGAGGCAGGTCTTGCCATTACCTCGTTTTTCAGATGAGGAATCTGAGGCTCAGAGACTGAAGCAACTGGGTCCGGATCACGCAGCTGTAAGTGTGCGGGCAGAATTCACACCCCGGGGCCTGATTCCAGGGCTCTCCCTCCGTCTTGCCCACACGCGAACACACTCACAGCTGCAGACAGGCAAAGGCACGGATCGTCGGCCCGACATCGACATGGGCGGACACACCCCACACGGGCACACATCGCCCCATGCGGAAAAGCCGCATGCACACGGTTGCACACAGACACTCCCATCCGCACACAGCTAGACACAGACACCCACGGCCTCGGCATGTGCTCACACGCACCCCCACGACGCAGCCCACGGCCCATCCGCATTCATACATCCTAATAACACACGCGCGCGCACACACACACACACAAACATTGCACCTTGTTTAATGATGCCCAGGAAATGAGAGTCATTATTTTTATTTAAAAAAAAAATAAAAGAAGAGGCTTTCAAATGCCAATAGATTCCAGTGTGTTTTTTCAGCGCTAAAAGGTTTCACAAGCAAAAGTCGCCCAACAGTGCCACCTGCTGAAGGCCGGCTATTCCGATCCCCTCCCCTCCCGCCGCTGCCATCCTGAGCAGGGAGAGCCCCTTTCTCAGTTCCCCCTCCGAGGGGGCTCAGGGCGTGGGTGCTGGTGGGGATGGGCAGAGGGGAGGGGACACTGAGGCAGGAGACACACAGGGGAAGGCAGGGCCACCGATTTCCAGACCAGGCTGGGAGAGGAGGACGGGACAGAGGGGCCCCAGGGAGGTGGGGAGGCCGGGCAGGAGCAGAGGGAGGATCGCGGGCCCCAGAGAACGTGAGAGAGTCAGGCGTGCCGGGAAAACAGGCAGGGAGAGGCCAACAGAGGGATAAGGGAGGCCCGAGGAGGCACTAGGTGGCCAGACAGGGCGAGACGCCCCACGTCGGCCCTGGGACCCGAAGGTGAGCGGGCCGGCCACCTTCCCGTGGAGTGGCTCTGTGGTGGGGACCTGAGGCTGCAGTGCTGTCCTGGAGACTGGGGTCCCCCTACACCCCCCAGCCCTCCCCCTCAGGGCGCCCACCCAGGCACACCCTGCCCCTGGCTCTCGGCAGGGAAGGGCTCTCACCTGCGCCGTCTGGTGCGGCTTCCACACTGCAGAGAGACAGGCAGAGACAGCACGCGTCCGAGGCCACACAGCAAATTAGGAAGGGTCATCCCCAGAAGCTCCTGGGGCCCAGGCACTGCCCTCCAGAGGGCTTTGAATAGAAAACTCCTCCGAGTCTCGCCCCGGGCCCAGGTCACCGTTCGGTGGTCTCAGCCCACAGGAGGACAGGGAGGAGCCCGAGGCCCCTGCGAGGAGGCCAGGCTGCCGGGTAACAGTGCCATCTCAGGAGCCGCCCAGACAGGGGCCCGGCTGGGCAATGGTCACAGAGCCTCGACTCACAGGACAGTGATTCTGAGAGACCCCACTGACTCCTTCCCACGGGGTGCTGAGCACAGAGGGTGGGGTGTGCTGCGTGAAGCAGAGGGCCTGGGCAGGGGGAGTGAGCACCCCCGGCCCTCTCACCCAGCCTCCCACGCCAACCGCTTGTCCCTGGCGGGAACCAACCCCTCAAAACCCTGAGGCCTGGGCCCCCTGGGGGTGGCAACCTTGGGGGCTCCATCCTGCCCTTCTGGGGCCTAAACTCTGGCCCTTCTCTCCCCCAAGGGGACGCTCCCTCCAACAGAAAGGCCTCTGGCAGGGAACATCTTAGGGCAATTTTCTTTTTTAGGCAACCCCACAAGGGGGGGGGTCACAAGGAGACACCTCGCTCACCTCCATGGAGACACACAGGGCCCGGCCTGCTGCAGAAAGCCGGCTGCCTGCACAATGCGGAGCAGGTGCTGGCTTGCATCTCATTTGCATGTGTTTGCATACGCTTTCTGACTTCTCAAAATACCAGGGAACTGTCCTCCATCCCCCATCCTCTAGTTCTTGGCATTTACAGTCTCTCCTGACTTACTTGGGGCATGTCAATGTTGTGGGGCTGCCATTTGCTCTGCTAAGAGCTTCGATTGTCAACCAGACAGAAGCTAAATTCCTTAAAAGAGGCATCCTGCCCCCTGCCCCCAACCCCCCCAGGCCAGACCACATACCCCCCAGCACTAAAAATACCCTTTCCTCTCCTTCTCTTACCCTCTTACCCTCTCCTAACTCCCTTTAAGACCCGGTTCAAGGGGAGCTTCTACAAAGCCACCAAATGTTAGTTTCCCCACTGGAGCAGAATAATCGCGTCTCAGTGGTGCCGGCACCCCAACTCATTAACAGCCAATGGTTAAAAGGGAGATGTGTCATATCACAAAATTATATTATCCAGCACACGTCTTTGCTACTAGACTGTGAATCTGTTGAGGGCAGGGAGCTTGGGGGTGCAGCCATCACTGCACAGCCTATACAGCTCCTGGCTCGGGAGAACGGCTGCTGAATAGCTGTTTGATGAATGAATGAATGATTCTCTCCAAGGGTCCTTCTGCTCGAACATTCTGCGATCCTCCCTCCCTAATGGCTAGCTCCAACTGGGTCAAATAGTGGTGACATTCCACTCTATATTTCACAACTTAAAATAGCTTGGAATAGAGGGTCCTCCAGCACCTGGCTCCATATGAACCCCTGTCTGCTTCTGAGCACCCAACTCCTCTCCAGCAAAATTCCCAGTCAGGGTCTATAACCCCAGGTGGGGCCGTGGGCCCATAGGTAAGTGAGGCAATGGAGCCAAGGCTGCTATTTAAGAAGCAAATAGCCGAGAGGGGAAATTTACAGTCAGATAATTGGCAGCTCTGGTGCACAGTCAAATGCGGTAAATTAAGTGTTTTCCTGTAAATCAAGTTTATGATTTGCGCTGGAGATGTAATTGTTAAAACTGTTCATTTTACCCGCAAATAGCAGTTGAAAGAAACCAATTTAGGAGTGACAGATTGGTTTTGATTCTAAATGTAGTGCTAAAACAGTTAATTTTAATAACATCCATTGGACAGGAGTCTCCTTGTTACTTAATATCACAGTCAACAATTTGAAAACTGCACATTCAGCCACTGCTGCTTCCGCTAAAAATTAATCCCATTTTTCCCCCGAATGGAGGCATTTCCCAGCGGGAAGCAGGACATCTACACGGAGTTCTCCGGGTTACAACCCTCGCACGCTGGGGAAGGGAGGCCGCGAGGAGGTCAGCGGAAGGCTGAAACAAAAGACAGGTCCTGGAATGTCGGGCGGAGGGGACCCTCCAGGGTAGGGCCCCCCGAGACGGCAAAGGAGACCACAGCCGAAGTTTCTGCCTGCGTGCCCCCGTCAGCAGAGCGCTCGCTCTCTCCCGTGCGCCCTTCTCCGGGGCAGCCACCCAGCTCTGCACTGAAGCCACGTGGACACAGCTCCGTGGTCCAGCCCTCCAGTAACCCAGAACACAGTCTCCAGGTCTCTGCTCCTCCTCAGTGACATTGTTCCTTCTTCAGGTTAAATACGCCCATGCCCATCCCCCTGACTCGAGGGACAGAGGGGCAGTGTGGTGCGGAGGAGGGGCGCAGGGTACTAACGGTTAGCCACTGGGTAACTCCAGACTTGTCACCACCCTCCTCACCATCTCAAGACACATGCCCCAGCGTGTCAACATTCAACCTTAGTTCGTGGCGCCCGGTCCCAGATCTGCTACTTTTGTCACACACTAATTCCAGCCCTAAGCACACAGTGGGCCTACAGCTCCCAGGGCTGGCAGCTGCTGGGTTAAGGGAGGAGCTCATTAACTCTCTTAGCAATTCACTCTGACCCTTGCCAGGCTCCCAGTTCTGCTCCCCCAAAAGTCAGAGCTTCCAGAATGTTCCACCTGGACAGAGATTGCCGCCAGGCCCTGCCTCCACTGAGGCTGATTTTGCAGGTCCGGGCTGAGCCAGGGAATCCGCATTTCCAGCAAGCTCTCCGGTGACGCCGAGGCTGCCAGCCCACACACTTGCCTCTGAATAGCACTGATGTAGGAGAACAGCGTCGTCAGCACCGTCACCACCCTGCCATCGCAGAGACGAAGACGTCGGGGCCCGGAGAGGCAGGAGGGGGGACAGACAGCATCAGCATCACGAGCTCCTGGACCCTACTGCCAGGCCCACCCTGGAGACCTGTCCTTCCCCAAAACATTCCCGGGGAACTCCAGACTCCCAGCAAGGAAGATGCGCCAATCAGCTCGGTTACTCAGTTTTTGTTCAAATCATTTCAAGAGGTATAGAAAAGGAAAACTTTCACAAAAGAAGGAAGAGCCTGTTCGTTTTCACGGCCACCACTTGGAGCAATGGTTCTTCCGGCGCCTCGGCAATCGTTTGTAGAGTCTATTATAAAGAGAAGCCTAAATCACATTTATGGCTCACACTGTAAGGCAAATGTAGGTATTAAAATTGTTCCTTTTAAATGATAAACACCGCTGGAACGGCGCAATAGAGCTGCATCAGAGACTGTTTTCACCCGAAACAAACTGACTCAGGAAAGGCAGTAAACTGGGAATTTGACGGCATTCCCCATAACTGCTGTTTACCATGGGCCCTGAGGGAAGGGTGGTGGAGAGAAATTCGCACGTGGGACCGAGTTTGTTTCTAGCCACTTCTTCCACCACCTTGCTCGGCTGCCTCTTCTCTTATCCACTTCTCCCCAAAAGAGACACGGCTCCTCGTGGGGCAGGGATTTTTGTTTTCTCGCCTGGTTTCAGACAGTGGGGCTTCCGTTTTACTGCGCACATCACGACCGTGGTGGTTTTGCTTTTGAGAGGGAAGTAATGGGAAAAATAGTTAATCGCCCATTCATAATCTCTTAAACATTGTTTTTAAGCTGATAGTAGCAAAACAAAATGCAATCTTTCTAACATCTTCAAGCAATTACTTGTCACTTTCCTGGTTTTCATAATGAAAGGAAATTAGGTGGGGGGGGGGCGGGTGGAAGGAAGGGGGAACAAACTCCTGACGTTGAGTTTCAGGAAGATGAAGGACGGACTTAAAGTAAATCCTGCCTGGTTTTCCCAACAAAGATGAAGGCAGGAACCAAGCAGGGGTGAGGAAGGGAGTTGGGGGTGGGGCTTCTCCTGACCCACCCACCCCAGCCACAAATATGATATAATGGGGGGGGGGGTCCCATTACCTGAGCTTTGCTGAGCAAACCTGCCTCTGCCCACCCCTTTAAGGAATTTGGGAGACATACCAACCCACCCCACAAGGCTTGGTAAGCGAAAAGTCACAGGCAGAAGCCAACTTCAGCTCCTCTGAGCACCCCTGAGGGGTTAGTTCATGATGGACGGATGGACAGACGGACGGGTGCGATTAACCACTGTTTCTTGAGATCCCTTCCATGCTGAGACGAGACTTCTCAAACTCTGTGTTTTCCACTTTTCACTGTGAAACGACCAGCGTTTTCATTTCCAGTCGATTTATTTTCTAATTTGCTATAGATACATTTGTAAAATAAGCTAACATGTCACAGTCCTGTCAAGTGGCTGAACGAGTTCTGGTGCCTTTCATTCCCGTCATGGTCTGGGGCCTCGCTTGGGGCAGGACCGCGCTCAGTCCGCCCTTCTCACCAGCACTCCCTGAGACGGGCGCTTTCCCACCCACTTTCTGGATGGAGAACCTGAGGCCCAGCGAGGGTTGGTGAGGTGCCCGAGTTCCAGAGCTGACGGCGGTAGAGCCAAACTTCAAACCCAGCTCCTCGAATCTCGGTGTTTTCCCGACGCCAGGCTCCTGAGACAGTCTTAAAAGACACGGAGTGGAGAGACACCCTCCCAGTAGAACCTAGGAAAGGCCTCTCCGAGGCCGAGGAGGGGAGGTAAGAGGGGAAGGAGGTGCTCAGTGCAGACCGGGCACCCACAAAACCAGAGGCAGGAGAGTGCTATGTGGGGTTCGGGGGCCCTGGGGAGCCTGAACAGTGCGAGCAGAGGGGACAGAGGAGGCTGGCCTGAGGATGGCCTGGTGGCGACTATCCCTGGGAACCTGGGCGGGGAGGGGCCCTTGGCCCAGAGCAGAGCGATGAGCAAAGTCAGCCACCAGCCAGTGTCTCCCTGAGCCTCCATCTTCACCCTAGAGCCTGGGTTTCCCACTTTGTGGAGCCGAGGTTGGCAGTTAAAAAAACGCAAATCT
Source organism: Mirza zaza (assembly GCA_008750895.1). Taxonomy (NCBI): domain Eukaryota; kingdom Metazoa; phylum Chordata; class Mammalia; order Primates; family Cheirogaleidae; genus Mirza; species Mirza zaza. Next base: position 60,523 of record VSMD01001057.1, read on the forward strand.
TCCAGAAGACAGTCCCATCAAGACGTTTCTTCCTTTAAACGAGTTTAAGAGACTGGAGAGGTCAGAGCACTCTGGTTCCCTGCCGAGCTGCCTCTGTGAAGCTCTGAGCCCCAAGGATGGAGGGCGCAGCGCTGGGTGTTCAGAGAGGCCGGGGTGAAAGGGAGGAGCAGGGCGGGCAGTGCCACCTGCCCCAGCCGGGCCAGCCCAGCTCCCTCGGCACCCGGGAGGGCAGGGCTCGCTTGGAGACACAGAGGCCTCCCGCCAGGCCCGCACGCAGCCGGGAGATGAGAGTTAAAGTCCGTCTGGTCTCCTGGGGACCCAACCAGCTGTGTCATTCAAAGCTTCTTCAGGGAGGGGCCTCACAGATCCTGAGCGCAGGGCCTTCCACTCCCCCCGCACCCCCAAGAAATCGCCCTGATCTGGAGGTCCAGAAACCCCTCCAGTTAGGGCAGTGTGATAAATACGGAGTGAGGCCCCTCTGACTGGGCTCTCTGCTGGGGGTGGGCAGGACACAGGGGGCTTGACAGAGGGCAGCCAGAGCTACAGGCTCCCAGGGGAGGCGCCCTAACCCAGCCAAGGAGGGGATCAGGGAAGGCTTCCTGGAAGAGGAAGACCTACTTGACTTGAACCTTCCCCAGGCAAAGGAGGGAGGTGGCATTCCAGATAAACACACACACACACACACACACACACACACACACACACACACACACACCCATCACAACAACAACTTTGAAAGAAATTCTCCTTTTTCTTTTCCCAGTGAAGAGGAAGAGAAGAATTTTCATAGTATCTTGGAACTGGAGTCCAAGCCCTTTACTTCCTAGGTGAGGAAACTGAGGCTCAGAGAGGGGAGGCGCTGCACCCAAGGTCCCACAGCAAGCCGAGGTGGGGTCAGAAGTCGCCCTGGCTCCCAGGCCGGCCCCTTTCTGCCACCCATGGCGTGACTCCAGCTGTTGGAAGGGAAAGTAGGGCCTCCCTCCCACCCCCGCCGGCCCCCACTCCCAGGGAGCGGGACTCGGGGAGCCAGCCAGGCCCACATGATCCCGAAATCCCCGGGGAGCTTATCTGCCAAATGAGACAGCAGGGAGGCGGCGCAGAAGCAACAGTCACAATATTAAGGTCCCTCGTGGTAAACAGGAGGCTCTGTGGTTCCAACATCGCCTGTCACTCACCTGCCCCCTCCCCAGAGCCACCTCTGGGGGGAGAAGGGGTCCACTGGGCTCTCCTTCCTCTCCGGGAATCCCGGCACACACAGCTCCCGGCACGCACCCCTACACCTGGCGCTCCGTGGCCTCGGAGGTGGGAGGGAGAGAGGTGGGGAAATTGTCTGGATGGTACCCCACTTCCTTATTTGCTCTGTGGCCTTGGGAGAGTTGATAACCGCGATGGCAGCTGACACTCACACGGTGCTCAGGGGAAGCCAGGCTCCGGTTCTGGCCACCTTCAGACAGTAACTGGTGTGATCTCCGCTGCAGCCGTGCAGCAGGTGCCATTAGCCTCCCCACTGCACAGCGGCGGACACTGAGGCTCAGGGGGTGAGGTCACTCGTCCCAGGCCACGGGGCTGGGGACTGGCAGAGCTGGGCCTGGAACCCAGGTGTTTCTCCTCCCTTAGCCTCGGTGTCGTCTGGGGAGATAGGGACTGGCCCAGGCACGTTATGGCCTCAGGGGAACTGAGGCAGGAGAAGAGACAGTCACAGTTGTGCCTGGGACAAGGAGGGAGCAGTGGACGCCCCGGAAGTGGTGGGGAGCCCAGCAGCACGGGGTCCTGCGCGTGCCCAGAGGAGAGAGCGCTACATCCCCGGGGATTTGGGGACACATGGCAGACCAGGGGGCAAGCAAGTGGGTCTCTGATGCAGAGCGATGGCAAGAGGGCATTTCAGGCAAAAGGGACACCAAAGGCTTGGAGATGGAATGTTCTGCCTGCACGAAATGCTTTGTGTTTGGAGCTCCTGGTGGCAGGATAGGGGCAACAATGCTGGAAAGGTAAAGAAAGTGCTGGCCACACCCCGGGACATGTACATGCCAGGTGCTGTGCCAGGTACCAGGTACCTGACATGCATGACATCATCCAGTCTCCACTGCAGACCGGGGGTAGGATCCTCGCTCCCTCTTACAGGGAGGAGCCGAGGCTCGGAGAGGTGAGGGACTGGCCTCCGGACTGGCCACACAGCTGGGCAGGGTGGAGCAGGGTTGGAATCCATCCCACACTCCCACAGCAAGGGCAGAGCTGGAGGACAGAGTTTGGAGAGTCAGAATCGGAGGCACAGAGGAAAGGGAGGGACGGGCACAAGGGCACGTGGCAACGTGTGGAGTGTCAGGACTCAACTCCTGGTCAGCGCCTCCCACCTTGGGGAAAAGGGACAAGAGTCCCTAGAGGCCCTATTGTGGTCCATATGCTGTATATGGGGTCAGCAGGAAGGTGGGGAATGTGCTGGCCACAAGTAGCTGGGGCCACCATTAAGTGTCATTTGTAGGGGCCACGATGATCAATGCAACAGGCCCAGGCAAAGGCTTGAAAAGACGATCCCTTCCCTGTAAAACTGCGCTGACACGGCGGGAAGGGGTCCCCCAGAGGTGGGCTGGACCAGAGCCCCATGTCGGGCAGGGCAGCTGTGTCTTCACTCAGCTGACATTTTCTGAGACCTTGATCTGAGCTGGCCCTGGGCCAGCTGTGCAACCTTGTCCGAGCCCTGTCCCTCTCTGGGCTTCCTGAAAGGGCCGGGCCTGATCATCTCATTAATGCATACATTCACTCCTTCCTTCATTCATTCATTCACCCAGAACAACACAGACCACAAGATCCAGGCCCCGGTCTCAAGGTGCCCAAGCTTCGCTTCCAGCCCCAAGGGTTTCCTCGTGCAGCCAATAGAGCCCAGCCTGGGGTCCAGAGACCTGGCTTCTGCTCTGGTTGCCCCTGACGTCCCGCATGACCTTATTCATTCCTGCGTTCAACAAACACTCCCTGCGCGCCTATCGTGTGCCGGACACGGTTCTGGAACAGTCACAGGTCCTGCCTTCCTAGAGCCCTGGCTGAGCAGGGAGACGGATTATACAGAAATAAACAAGAGCTTCCTCCCGAGCTTCGGCTTCCCCAACCTTAAACTGAGACAATGTCTAAGTGGTAAAGATGGACTGTGAGACAGAACAGGATGACACCAGTGGACCCTCGGTGCCTCTAACTTGATGTGGGCCCTTGGGAAAGTCCCTTTGCATCTCCGCAGCTCAGTTTTCTTATCCAGGAATTGGAAATGTTGCACTTCTGTGTCCAGCTAAAAAATAAATCAGCTATTCTCCATCACCTAAGAGCCTGCGTGAGTATGAGTACAGGAGGGCTGGCCCCACCCATGAGCACTTTCAGGGACTCCTCCAGCCTCATCCCAGATGCTTCTTTGCCAACCCCAAACCTGACCCTCAATACTCCCGCTGATCTTTTTTGCCCCAGGACATTTGCACGTGCTTGCTCCTCCAGACACAGTGCTCATCCTCCAACCCTGCTCTCTTGCCTGGATTGTCCTTTAAGGTCCAGCTCCAGTTGAACCTCTTCAGTTAACTTTCCCAGCCCCACTTAACCCCAGACAAAAAGAGCTTCCTCCCCTGAGGTTGGTTGGTTTGTTTTAACTTATTTTGAAATAAAAGTTAAAAACGCCTTTGATAAAAACGTTAAACTGTAAAGATATAAAATGAAAAGGAAGTCTTGCCTTCCACACCAACTTCCTTCATTACCCAAACTAGCCCCTGCTAACATTTTGTGTATTCTTCCAGAAAATAAAAATGATTTATACATCCATAAATAGTAATAATATCTAATGAGGACTTACTCTGGGCCCAGCGCTTTTCATGCTTTACATATATATGTTTTTACATATTGAATCCTTGCAACAAGTCTATGATGAGATGCTATTATTGACTCCACCTTGCACCTCGCTAACTAAACCCAGAGAGGCTGAGTGACTTACTCAAGTCACACAGTACGTGGAAGAGCCGGGCTTCACGCCAGGCAGGCTGTGCCAAAGCCATGCATGCATTCCACCATCTTTTATACACAAATCATATATGCAGCACTCTGCTCTTTGCTTTATTTTGCTGAAAATACCTCTCTGGACTTCTGTCCGTCAGCACAAAAACATCTATTTCCTTCTCTCCTGCAGCCGCTTGGCATGGAAGCCCCGTGTGATGGCCATTGGGTGGTTTCTATTTCATAGTTGCTGTTGCAAACGATTCTGTGCCTTGTCTGTATCTGGACACTCTTTCTCAGGCACATCTGTGGAGTGTGGCCCTGGGGCACCTGGGCGGAAGTGCATGGGCTTTTCCAGTTCTAATAGACTCGGCCAAGTGGCCCTCTGAATGGCTGGTGAGTTTGCATCCTCGCCAAGGCTGTGGTGCCCGTGGCGTGTCCCCACTTCCAGGGTACCCAAGCTGGGCGCTGGCCCATCAGGGTCCCCTCCCCAATCTGAGCTTCCTCGGGGAGGGGCTAGGACTTTGTTTCCTCCTGCATACTCGGATGGAGCTATGGAAACATCTGGAGGAACACCGGGACATTTTAAGGAGAAACATCTCCAGTCAGGTTTGTGCAACGAACAGCAAGATTTTCTTTGGCGCCTACTCTATGCATTGTTTTGGTACACAGGAAGCAGAGACCAAACCAGGGCTCTCAAACTCACGTGCCTGCCAGGGCCAGGCAAGCGGCACGGAGGAGGAACGTGGGCAGGACAAAGTGAGGCAGGGAGGACAGCACAGCTCGGGGCCAGCCGATGGCTGCCAGGCAGGGACGCAGGGGCCTGAGCTAGATCCTACCATTTTTCCTGAAAGCCAAAAACCTGGATTTTTAGGTGTATTTACCCTGACACTTAGCAGAACACCTGGCACTCGAGGACTCCATACTTATTGAATGAATAAAGGAAAGAATATTAATGATTCCAAAGCTCGTGCCCTCTCCTCTACAGCTGAGCCTGCAAGAGGGTCCTCACTCCTCGAGGGGGGGTGGGCAGGGGCAGGGCAGAGCCTCAGCCTCCCACCCTTCCAGCACCCTAAGCTGCAGCAGCTCCCGGGGGAGCACTCTCTCCAGTAACCCCTCCCCTCACACCCCCACCGCCAAACAGCCAGGAGTTCTAGGGGGCTGGAGGGGAGAAGACACCTCTCCGTTGGGCAAGTTAACTCTGGGGTTTAAAGTCAGCTTCGTTCAGCAAATCCCACGCCCCGACCACCCCTGCTCCAGCCCGGGCCTCCTCCCTGTCCCAGCTCCTCCTCCACCCAGCAGCAACTGCACAGGCATAAATGAGCGAATTTAAACAATCGGCCTCTGAGTGTGGACGGGCGTTCATGCACCCTGTCTCTCCTCTCTCCAGGAAGCTTCAGGAAAGCAGGGACCGTACCTTATTCCCCTTATGCATCAGTTATCCAAAATTAGTCAACGGTAAGTGCGCGTGATTCGTTTCTGCCGTTCCGTGTTATGGGTGATCAAGACCAATAGGTGATGGATGGTGGTGGCTGCCCAGGATGGATGATGGGTTTGGCATCGCCCTGGGATTCCTGGGGGAGAATGAGCTGTGCCTTTCTTTCAGAGGTGCAGCAAGAAGCGCCCGGGGCTGAGGGCCTATGAGTAGGCAGACGCTGGACAAGCCGGGACCGAGAGGGGGCAGTGACAGTTTGGTTGCACCCCAAGAGAAAACCACCCAGCTGGGAGCAGGAGCAGAAGCAACCCGGGGACCCTAGAGCTCAGCCTCCATGGAGCTCAGCGTTCCCAGGCAATGCTCTTCCATGCTCAGGGCCTCAGTTTCCCCACCTGTAAAGGGCACCTTTAGCATGACCATGCAATTTATCATACCAACCAGATTTTTCTATGTTTACATTAAACCATATGAAATCACTATCAGCAACACCACTGGATCCAACCTTAGAATAATGACTCCAGGACACTGGGCATAAATTGGGACTGTCCCACACAAACCAAGACACGCAGTCACCCGTGGCTCGCGACCACACCAGCTGCTTTTCCCCACTTGCTCGCAATACAAAGCCTCCCCCCTCGCCCCCAGCTCTCCTGTCATTAGGCCGAGGTATAAAGATTAAGTTAATGGCGGGCGGAGAAAATCAGCTTTGTTGGCAAATTGTCTCTGATATTTATTTTGAACATTAAAACGAATCATTCGGACTAAAGAGGGCTGTAGTGCGTGGCCCATTAAAATGCATGCATTATGTATAACTCTCCCAGCTTCACCTCCAAGTATTATCAGCCTAAAAAGCAAACATGGTTTTTAAAGCCCTTGTTTACGACATCCCATGACAGCTGATTAATGGCCACACTTTCGAGATCTGAAAGCTTAGTAACCCAAGCTGGAAAATTCAATCTTATTCTAATACAGATTGGGGCGAGGGGTGGGGGAGAACGTGGTGAAACGGACACAGAGCAGAGCTCCTCAAAGGACCCAGGCAGAGGCCGCAGCCACGGGAGCCACGTGAGTTGGGGTCCCTCATCGGGCATTGCATGAGCGTCCTGGGATCAGCCACAGCAAAGTACCGCAGACCCGGGGGCTTAGAACAACGGAGATGTGTTCTCTCGCTGTCCTGCAGGCCACGAGTCTGCAAGCAAAGTGTCGGGAGGGCCACATTCCCACCCAAAAGCTCCGCACAGTAGACATCATTTTCCCTGTTTGTTGGAGAGGAAGCCAAGCCCAGGGAGGAATGACGGGCCAAGGCCGCTCCGTGGGTCGGTGCCGAGCCAGGCTAGCGTCCGGCGCCCATTGCCCAGTCCCGGGCTCCACCCGCAACCTCTGCCCTCGCACCCGAGCCCCCGGGCGGGGCTGTCCTCGCTGCGGGTCTGTCTGTCACAAGCAGCTCTCTCCTCTCTCCTTTCCCAGCCAGTGGGGGAGGGAGGGGAACCGAGGGATAAAAGTGGGGCTCCCCGTGAGGGCTGAGAGCTGATGGGGGCAGTCATTGAACGTAATAACTGTGACTTGGGGGCTGCAGCCCCCCGCGGGGCTGAGCTCTTAGCAGGCCCACCCCTCCCAGAGCGCCCTTTGTCACAAGAACAGTAACTGCAGGCGTCTGACTGATGTCTGTTCCTACCGGGGGGGGGGGGGGGGGGGGGCC
>VSMD01001065.1:0-22446 GCA_008750895.1 Mirza zaza
TAATTCTTTTAATCTACTCATGTTATTTTGATTCATGGTTCAAAAAGTGCTTTAAAAATCCACAGTTGAGAGTTTTCAGAAATTCAAAATAAAGATTTGGCAGGAAGTGTCTCTAAATACAATAACCAATTATATTCAGAAAGGAAATGCTCCCAATAGGCCTGAGCTAATCAGAAAATAATAAAACCTGAAAGCATTGTGAATGGAAACATGGTTAAACTGAGCTGTTCTCAAACATAATAAACACTGATATGAATATGAAAAACACAGACATTCAGAGAAAAAGATTTGAGTATTATGCAAAGGTAGCAAATGCTAAATATTTAAAATTAATCACTGTATTTGGCTTTTTGGTAGCAATTTTTTAAATTTGTTATTTAAAATGAAACAGAGGAAGCAATGTCTCTCACCCTCTCTACAGGTGTATTGATCATATCATGATGTGATGTTACTTCTCCGATGTAAGACCCTGAAATGTGGTCTTGTTCATTGGAGTCAGTTACCAGAAATGTCTATTTTGCTAATTCTAGTTGTATGATGTGGGACTTACTTAAATTCTGAATCTCAGTTTTCTTATCTATAAATAGGATTAATACTGACCTCCCAGAGTTAGTATAAGTATTAAATAGGCACAATTTCTAGCCCTCAATAGATAATAAACAATAGGTTCGAGAGTATTGCCCAATCACCTTCAAGTTATTAGCACACTAGAAATGAAAAAGTAGGGTTTCAATTGTACTAGGTCATTGAAGAAACATTTATTCTGATGTAGATATCAGAACATGCACATAACAAGCATGCCAAGTCAGTGATTTCTCCATGGTGTTTGTGCCTCCCAAGACAACTTAATTTGCTGTGAATAAAAATGTGATACTGAAGAAAGAATGGGCAACAAGGAGGAGGGGGCAGAGGTTCAAAATGACTCCAAAATAGTCAGAGCTGCAGTAGAAAATGAAAGGAACTGAGACAAACCCAGGGCAAAACAACCACTAACAAACATGGGCACTCTTCTGCTTGCAGGTACCGTGTGCAAGACAAACTGCCCTGCCACATAGACACAGAAAAGTTACCTGAGGCAAACGGAAAGACTTGAGAGAAAAGATATAAATGCTTTTAGTAAATAATTTAACAATTACAAGTTAAGAATATTTTTAAACATACCAAATGTGGAGGTTCATTTATTCCAAGTGGTTCCTGAAAAACACATTGAAACATTTTTTTAAATGTAATTGCATAATCTTAGTTGCCTTTTTGAATGTGTTGAAAACATCCTTTGAAAAATAATTTTTAATGGTCTGACCAATATTCTAGATAATTTGAACTGTCCATAACCTTCACATAACCTACTGAATTCTCTTATAATTTTAGTACTTATGACTAATTCATTTTGAATAATATTGTAGCTGGAAGAAAAACCTACCCCAAGGCCCGTTACAAAGATGGAGTGTGAATTTCTGACCATTATTTCATGGGCACTCTTATTGTTCTGCAGTGTTGGTTATCATCCAAACTGGCCACACTCTTTCAACAACTTCATGACTTTGCACACAAGGAGATTACTCCCTCTTTGTGAAATGTCCTTTCTGCCTGGAAAAATTGCTTTTATCTCTTAAGCTGCCACTCGACACATCCTCTTCTGTGGAAAGGTCCCTAAATCCCCAGGCATTGAGTGTTCCCCTCCTCTGCTGCCCCAGCACAATCGACACACTTCATTTTCTCACTGATTGTACTATAATTTATTGTCCCTACATCTATCCTTCCCTAAGAGACTGAGACCCATCAGAGCAATCTTATTCATCTTTTACCTCTGGTGATCAGCACAGTGTCCAACATATCGGAGGCACTAAAGAAATGCTGTTGAATAAATGAACTGATCAAATTACGGAGCCATCTCACTCATGTGTTATTATCTACTAGCTCTCTATGCAGTCTATAGAAATTCATGTGCTGTTTCATTTTCTCTATATATACACATAACATAATTTAAAAATTCTACTCTTGAAAAGTGTGAAAGGATACAAAATTATACCTAGATAAGAGAAATAAGTTCTAGTGTTGTATACCACTGTAGGATGACTATAGTTAATAATATAATTTCAAATGGCTAGGAGGGGTACATATTGAATGTTCCCAACACAAAGAAATTACAAATGTTTGAGATTATAGATATATTAATAATTAACCCTGATCTTATCACTATCTATTATCAAATCTATGTATCAAAATATCACTATGTATTCCCATGAATATGTACAATTATTAACTGTCAATTTAAAAAAAAAATGTCAGGGTAAAAGGTAAAAAAAAAAAAAGGTGTTTCCCACTTATTCAGCTGCATACTATTACATGCCACTGGCATTGGTTATCTTCATATTTCACTCACCAGTTGGATAGGTCGTATCGACAAGATTACATTATCTGATCCTCCCCAATCAAAAAAGCATTTGTATTTCCCTTTCTCTAAAATGTATTGCTCTCCACAGAAGAACTTCTGCTGGTAGGCAACCCATCTAGCAAGGGAAAAAGGAAAAAGAACAGAGGTGATGTTCAATCAAGTAAACAATTTTAAACAGCAAAGAATCTCTCAAGGTTCTTAAGAGTAGAGGACAACTTACACTCCACTTTTAACGTGAATGGATCTTATTTCACTGCCAAAGCCAATTTCTTCTAAGTCAGAAATTTCCTGATTTGTAATGTCAATAAACTTCCCACTTTCTAGGTCAGATTCAAACAATGTGATAGAAGATTCTATAAAATTCTAAAAAGAGGAAGAGGAAAGTTTAGGAAAACATGCGTTTTGTTTTATGGACAGCTATTATCTTAGCACAAGTTCACATACTCGTGGGATAATTTTCATACAAATAACTATAGGAAGAATTTTAAATGGCACAGGAAACAGTTTTATAGTCACTGCTCCTATATAGTTTAAAGGAAAAGATAAGCCTGAATTTACTTTAATCAGGAAGGTATAACATTTTTATATAAATGGAAATTAGTCAATAATTAGTAAACTCTTGGGACTTATAAGCCATCATACTAACACTAATTGTAAAGGAAACTAGTTTCATTTGTGCTAAAGGAGCAAAAACTACATAAAACAAAAATGAATATATAATGTTCTATGGAGAGGATCCTATCAGTTTAAACATAACAAAAAATAGATACAATCTGCTTACCAAAAAAATTGTTTTTGAAAAAATCAAAATGAGGAGAGGAAATTTAAAAAAAAATTTTATAGTGGGTGAACATATTTAAAACAAAAATATCTTAGAAAAATGCTAAGATCCAAATAGATAAATTAGCAAAAGTCACAGACAATTCAAAAGGGAGAAAAGAATAACATTAAAAACAAATATGCAGAGGGGAGAAATAAAACAAATATGCAGAGGGAGGCATGGGCAATATATGTAACCTTAACATTTATACCCCCATAATATGCTAAAAAAAAACACCAAATATGCAAATGTCTAATTTCACTAGTAAATTAAAGAAATTCAAATTAAAACAATTAGATAAAATTTTTACTTTTTAAAATTCAACTAAGAAAATGAATTTTTTCAATGTTTTGTCAGAAAACATTGCTGGTGGAAATACAAATTGAGCAACTATGTTAGAAAATAATTTAGAAATAATTAAAAAGAAACTGTTCATGTTTTCTGATCCTAAAATTCCTCTTTAAGAAAAGTTTCCTAAAGGAACTAAATGGTGAGCAATTTATATGCAAGGATACATTATTTAGAATAGTGAAAAACTATTAATATAAACAATGTAAATGTTGAAAAAATAATTTAATAACCCTTACTACCTCTATTGCTTGATGGAATATTAAATATAGTTAAATATAATTAAGAGTTTTTAACAGTTAAATGTATTGTATACTTACTACCGACCAGAGCTTTAGGTATATTACTTCCAAAATTGCTATCACATGAGATTACTACTATCGATCCTTTTTTTTTTTTTTTTTTTTTTTTGAGACAGAGTCTCACCCTGTCCCCCTAGCTAGAGTGTAGTGGCATCATCATAGCTCACTACAACCTCAAACTCCCGGGCTCCAGCGATCCTCCTGCCTCAGCCTCCCAGAGTGCTAGGATTACAGGCATGAGCCACCTCACCTGCCCCTATCAATTCTATTTTACAGCTAAAGAAATTGAGCAATTTGTCAGAGTTCACACAGCTAGTGAGGGGCAGAGACTGAACTTGAGTCGAAGGCTGTCTATTTAACTATCATAAGCTTTTAATCATTGTCACATATAAATGTAACAATGAAAGAGCAGGACAAAAACTCAAACTTATAAACATCAGTAAGATTAGATGTTTGTTCCTTAAAAAAATGTTTTCCTTAAAAAAAAGATTAAGAAATTTTTAAAAATCAAGAGTGATTATCTTTGAGTACAAGGAAATTAAACAATTTTACCCTACATTTTTTTCAAATTTCTATCATATATATTAAAATTGGAAAATATAGAATACATTTTTTTAAAAAAACCTCTCCCCCCAACTTCATTGTTTGTAAATCAAATTTCATGTAAATCAAATGTTATCAATTTCCAAAAGTCTCAACAATATCAATTTTCTTCTCTTTTTAATATATCATAATCTAAGTATATGAGAATTCTAGGTAAACACATTTTTATATGAATATGCAAAACTGAATCAAGAAAAAAAGCAAGGCATCTATAAGGAGAGGGAGAAAATATGTTTTAAAAAAATCCTCTTGCATATATTACTTGTCACTTTTCAAGGATTTTTAAATTGCTGGCATAGCTGGGTCAAATTTCACTTGAAAGTTTAGGGTAAAAGATAAAGGCTTTTTTCCTGAAATTTTTATTATAAAATAATTTCTAACCCTTAATTGTTTTCAATTCTTCCTTGAAAGTAAACTTTTGGAACTTAAGAGTACCTGCCACCTTCATTACTTTCACATGGTTCTTAAAAACTGGGACCTCAATAGATGTATGCGTGATCATTATCACCATCCCCCTTTTTATTAACATAACACTTTATTTTCATAACACTTTTGCATTTATCTTTTTTTGAGCTCTCCTAATTTCTGATTTTAAACACACATACACACAATATGCCATTTTCCGGGTGAGGAAATCAGGGCTCTAATAGCTCATAAGTGACCTACCTTAAAGTCCCCAAAACAAGCTTCCCGACTGGACTGATTTACAATGTCAGTGCCACATCAACAAACTTGATTATATTGACAACATAAACCTCCATCATCCCAGGAATTTGGACATGACTCTGTTTCCTTACAACCTGAAAGTGTGTTAACCAGCTCAAGGTGACTGTGAGGATATGATGCGATGACGATGGCTGACGATTGATCAGGAACCAGTATCTGCCACCACCAAAGTCACACCCAACCATAAAAGGAAGGTTCCTCAACAGCTCTCAATTACAGGGACCTCTCCCTCTTCCACTCTGGTGCTATCTCTGCTTCTATGTCCTCTGCTCCTACAACTATTTGTCCTCCTTCCTTTTAGAATTGTGAGAATGGGAGAGCAGAGATAAGCTGAAATATGGCATCATCACTGCCATATTTGGCAGGACAGAGCATTAGGAATACAGATATGTGCCTATGTACTGTGTGTGCCCTGTCATTTAGAAGTAACTTGTGTTATGCCAGGATATACTTTACTTGAGCAACAATTTGCACAAATCATATTGTGTGGGTTGTCAGGGAGTCGTGGCAATGAGGACAGTGAGCTGGGAAATAGGCTGGAGGCATGGGCCACCAGCAATAATGCAGACTGGAGATGACCAGAGCAGGAAGAGCCTATTGTCACAGGGCCCATTGCCAAATACAAGTGCTGACAGCATATGGGCTCACAAGTAAATTCACTCACATGGCATGAGTTTGTGTTCTTCCTACACTGTCTACCATTCCCAAGGACCTGGCCAAGGACCACAGGATTTTCCTAATTGGTATCACTCTGCTCTTTCCATCTTCTAATTTTGTTTATCCATGGTTCTTCTTGCCTTTTGGCTTTTGCCTTCCATCTTTTTCTACATACTTCTTCTTTTCTGAGCCACCTTCCTGGTCTTGTCCCTCTCTGCATTTTTCTCTTAAGCCTACATATATACGATAGCTAGTCTACTTAATTAGTTGCCCTCAATATGGTGTCCCTGCTGGGCAGAGCTCTAGCTCTAAGCCAACTGCTATGCTCAGGGTCACAGGCCAGTCCTGGCTCCAATCACCTGGGAATGAAACTCCATGGGACACATGTACAAAATGTGGTTAAAAAAATATGCAGAAAAAAAATCCATAAAACAAAAAACTTCTAACTGCCTTTTTCACGAAGAAACCAAAATAGGCACTCAAGTCATGTCCAGAGTAAGCCCTATGAGGTTACCAGGCTATCTACCCTGCTTTTCTAGGTACAATTAAATAACTCTGAAAGTCACACAGAGTAAAATGGAAAGAATGAACAATGATGGAAAGATCTTATAAACTGTATTCCATTTTATATTTTAAAGCACTTGGATAGGTTAGTAGAGTCTCGGGTATAATACTCTCCACTTTAGAAAAAACTAATGAGCAGTGCTTCGGGCCCAAAGATAAGTCCTAAGGATCAGTAATTTGATTATTTTTAAGTACATAAAATCTCTCAGCTGAGTTTTTGTGCTACAGTCACCAGTGGGCAACAGCATATGAGACACCACTGGAGATCTGATGTATCTATTAACTTAGGAGAAATGGTCTCCACTACATACCACCTGGTTTCAGAGGTCTGAAAAGAAGCCTACAGTCTGAAAATCATAACAAAAGCAAGCCTAAAGTTAAGCTAGGATAATACTGAGGAAAAACAAGCACACCAAGAAAGTTTTATTAAGGAAGCCAAGGAATAAAAATTCCTTAATCCCTGGAGCATAAATACTTTCCTTTTGGTCCTCTCCTTTTTTCAAAAAAAAAATAATAACAATAATCAAGTCCAAGTCAATGTATCTGAATGACTCATTTGGAATTCGGAACACAGTTCTGGTTGTCCTCTCTGAAGCACTCCATGACACAGATCACATTATCCCTAAGGAACATGTCCGGTATTTGACCTTAGTAGATCCAGAGTGTTCCATATACTGGAGCCAGGACATTTGAAAGTTGTATTATGCAGCTCTTCTATCTATCCTCCTGTTTATTTTATATTACTTCCAGTGAGATCTTCAATGTAGTGCTACACTCTTTTCCAGGTTGGAGACATCTGAGAGTCTGTCTGGGGAAACAATGTCTGACATAGCTCTACCTATTGCCTCGCAGAGGGCTGTCACAGTCACGTGAGCTTTAAGAATTCCTTCCCAATTATATGCCATGTCTGGGGAATATATAATTTTTCTAAGTATAACGTGATAAGCAAGTTTTTAAAGCATTTTTACAATATATACATATATAAATTTTATACTGTTTAAATATGTGTAGATTTTTTAGTATACTTCATCTGAAAATATTTCAGTGAACATAAATTGAAATGATAAAGTGTCTGAAAATCATGTAAATACTTGTTATATATGTATATTGGTCTATAATGTGAGCCTGTATTTATAGCTATAAATGAAATGCTAATAAGCCTTTGACTGAATAAAATCCAGTTTTCCATTGTTAAGGTGTTTTTTAAGTCTAACCATTTTGTAACAATGGAAAATGGATAATATGACATGGGGGTAAGGCAGACTTGCCCTGAAATCACAGCTTTATACTAGGGCACAGTATCTAATCTCTTTGATCCTCAGTTTCTGTATCTGTAAGATGAATTGTAAGAGCCTCTGCCTCATAGTCTTTGTGAAGATTGTTAGTGCAAGTATACAGGTAAAGCCAGTAGTTAAGTGCCTTATAAATGTTAGGATTATTATAATGAGGACTATAACATCTTTAACTATAAGCTAACAACTAATATTTTAATTTTTAAAAAATCTAATTTCAAGAAAACAGAAGATTTTCTTTGAAGGGCATTTTTACTTATATCTAACAAAACTGTGTCATCATTTTTGTATATGCCCAAACTTTTGTGTGTAGCAGTAATGAACATGCTCATTTATGCCAATTTTTCTACTCTGTATTAGAGAACTTATCTATATCAAATATCTCCTAATTATTTAGCTATATACTTACAGTATTTAAAACTTTTCACATTTTCTACTCTTGGGAGATTTCAACCAGGGACTTGGGGTTTTGTGTTTTGTTTGCTTGTTTTAGTCACAGTGATCTTTGGAAGATATCATCACATTCATTGCTAAACATTTCTAGCATCAGCAATGCCCCCACTCAACTCTTTGTTTTAAATAATATGGGAAAATGTTTAAGTTATTCAATACTGGTTGGACAATGCTTTTGATGACCTATGGTTTCCTCAATGAATGTGGTCACAATGACCTAAAAAAAAAAAAATAAGAAGTTTCTTTTTTTGTCTTGCTTGCCTCATTTAGTGGTCAAGAAAGACATGGCTAAGTAAAGAAAATCTGTGGCCCTTGTGTATTAGAATTGTGGACTACATACTTCAAAAGTGATTTATCCATTGCTCAAGCAATCCCAGCGCCTAATTTTCTGTGGACTGTTCTCTATTTCCTTCAGATAGAACTGGTTTCCGACTCACTTGATACAGTCACCAAAAAGATCCTTCTAAACCATTAATGCAATCATGCTCACTAGGCCCAAAATCCATCAATGGCTCCAAATCTTACTCCTTAACATGGCATACTGACCCTCATTATCTGCTGGCTCTAGACTCATCTTTCCAAAGTTCTTCCTAACTTAACCGCATTTCCCCAAACACATCATAGTTTCACTTATAGGAGGGTTTCTCAACCTCAGCACTATTAACATTTTGAGCCTTATGATTCTTTGTTGTTGTGGGCTGTCCTTCAAATTGTAGGGTTTTAGCAGCATCCTTTGCCTCTACCCACTAGATGTCAGTAGCATCCCAACCCCCAGACATGACAATCCAAAATGTCTCCAGACAATGCCAAATGCACCTTAAGGGATAAAATCACCCCCAGCTGAGAATCAATGACTTACAGCCCTACTTTACACATTAACATGTGTTAATCTCTTGCTAAACAGTACCTTCATTTTCCCTTCACCCAGTCCTAGAGATTCTCCACTTGGGGTTAACTCTTGAACTTGAAACTTCAGTGCAACTATCATCCTTTCCACAAAGCCCTCTCTACTCCAAGTGGGGGATAACTGACCAATGGACCTTTCTTTCGGTAGTAACCTGAGTGCTCTGTACCTAATCCAATCATAGTCAAACGATATCAAACATTCATGTAAGTGCTATCTTCCCTGCCAGACTGCCTGCTCTGTGAATGTTGGGACTGAGCCTCTGGCCACTAATTTCCAGCACCTAGCACAATACATCTAACACAACAGGTGCTCAAAAATGACAATGGATTAAAAGTAAAAATAAATATTCTCTCACACTCACAAAAGTTGAGAAAAACAGGAAAGTCATATAGGCAGTTCAGTTTCATGTCCTTGGGTGTTAGAAACATTTTGTAACCTCATGAACTATGAGTGGTCATGTCCAATTTTCATGAACAGATAAAACAGGTAGAAAATTAAGGATAAGGAAGTTAACTCACAGCTTGTAAGTACCGGAAAGACAAGATAGGGCCACTTAATGCCCCACAAGCATTATTGTCTTCGAAGTCTCCTTCTTCAAGTAGGAATTGCTGGCCTTTAAAATGTTCTTTTTCATAGGCAACCCACCTAGAAATACAAAGGATACCCAACTGAGCAATTGATAAAACTGTAGTCAAGAAAGCAAAAGAGAGAAAATCATGATAAAGCTCATAGTGATTCATCTCCATAGTCTAAAAAGCAACACAACTGTTTTATTTCCATTTACAAAGACAGACAAATGGTATGCACTTTGTGGATTGATAGTTTTTATAGTTTGAAGGCTTTTCCCAACAAAAGGTTAATTGTAGAATTGAAATAGAGCAATGCTCATTAAATGTTTGTGGTATGACTTGCTCACACAACCCAATATGCTCAGAGAATAGTTTGCCAAATGAAAATAATAGAAAGCATATATAGCCAATGAGAGGAGTTACAAATCTACATTGAGATGCAAAAATAATCATTTTTACTTTACTGATTAAGCTCTTCTAGTGCCACAGACTGACTATTGTATTAAACATTTATTTAGAGTTTAAATCAAGGGAATCTCTCAACAGGCTTCAGATAAAAAACACAACACATGAAGGTTTAGCAAAGAGGAACTGGGAAATGTGACTAAGCTGGTGTTAGCCCTGGTGCCCTCCCTGTACACAAAGACATCTGTAAACACTTACGGGTGGGAAATGTTGGTCCCACCAACTTCTTGACATCTAATCTAAAACTTAAAAATACCATTAGTTATTAAGCTTTTCCATGAAACTTGTTTTTGTATGGAGTAATCCACAGTATCTAATGCAATGTGGGCAAAGACTGTTCATGAAACAAGTTGACTTGATTAAATCTGCCCTTAGCTGCACTGTGTAGTTACGGAAGAACCCCTTCCAACTGGGCAGATTTCAAGGATGACAATTATGAACTCCAGGGTTGGGGACTTTGGAATTCAAGAGCTTGAAAAAATGAAGCCTAAGATACTCTAAAAAAATGTTTTCATGGGGCACAAAATAACAGTAGCCATTCAGTCATCATTAATCCCGCCTTGGTTTCCGTAAGTTTTTATGGTGGGCGATGGGTCCACGTAAGTTGGAATAAGCACATACACCCATTTATACATCCTAGTATATATGTAATACATAAAGAAACTAACATTAATAAGTTTCAAAAAACAACTTTCAAATTCTAAGCTTTCTTTTGTATAAATATGGCTACTCAAAACATGCTTTTAATTATACCTGAGAAAAGGAACAAAAGATATAGAAGATCTTATTGTTAAAGGACAGATTAAGCATACCTATTATATAATAACAATTTAAAATCTGCCCAATTTTTCTTAGTATACAAAGTTTTGATTAAGATTCAATTTATATATTCATCTGTGATATTTAAAAATAGGTATTATCTGAGAAAAATTAAGAAACATCAACTTCAATTTCCTCAGATTCCTTAAGATAGGCATAAGGAAGAGTCCATGCTACCTAGAGATAAAATTACACAGTTAACAAAAGCAAAACATGGTAGAAATGGTGAAAAAGTAATGAAGTCATCTGTTCATCTTTAAATGGGGGCATTGCATTGTATATACTGTATTATAAGCCATATTTTCTTGAGATTTTTATGAAATAGCTATAAAAACAGAGAACAGTGTACTGAATTTTAGCAGATAATTTTTTGTGAGGCAGAAAAATAGTTTTAAATCAATCTATTTAATAGTAAAAACATTTAGATTACAAAGAGAAGAAAAGGCAAAAATATTTTACAGCAGGGTTAACAAGAAGCATGTGTGTTCACAAACCAGAAAATACTGCAAATAAATACAACACAATAAAAATGTGTTTGTCTAGACCATATTTACTCTTCAAACTCCAAATTTTCAAAATTCAAAGACAGGAATTATATGATTACCAATATGTCAGACTAATAATTGATATGACCTGCATATCTAGCATGTTGCAGTCTCTTACATTTCCATTTTAACTGGTATGGCTATTACTTAATTTATTGCCAGAAACTGCAAAGTCTAAGTCTCTAAATATAGACCTTTCAGAGATCTTACACAAGTCATTTAACTTCTATGAATAAAATATCTTAGTAACTTCTTTTGCTAGAATAGCATAAAAAGTTGTATGATGTTACTGCAAATATCAAGAGAGTCTATCATTTGGAATGAATTAATGGGTACTCATGGGCACAGGAAGAAGTAAAAATCGTGAGAAATCAGGAAAGGGGCACGTGGAGGAGAGGAGGGGTAAAAGCCTACCTAATAGGGACAATGAACAATATTCAAGTGATGGGCACACTTATAGCACTGACTAAAACATTATAAAGCTATCCATGTGACAAAACATTTCTACTCCCTTAATATTTTGGAATAAAAAAATTAAAGTAAAAAAAAAGAGAGAAAGATAGTGATGGTTAAACATTCCACATAACCAATGTATCAACAGACAGACACAGAATGTCTCTGGAGAGATTCTGGCACTGGGTTGACAATGACAAAGTATGAGGAAAGTTTCTTCTCCATGGTTTTAAAATAAAGGCACATCTCAGGCTGGTCACAGATTTCCTGGGGATCTGTCACAGTAACTGCTGACTGAGACTGGGATGGTAGTAATGATATAATCATGTAATAGTAATGGCCTGGGTTTCTACCCAAGGCTTCCTCAAAAGCAGTCCAGGACCAGAAGGCAACCAATGTCAAAAATGCTTGATTTTGGAAACACACAACCCAGACTACTACTTCAATGAGGGTGGGCTCACGGCCAATGTCCTTGACACATAAGTTGATTAAGATCAACAGAACAGATGATAAAAACCGGGGCTCTCATTCATGTTTATAACCTGTGAAAAAAATAATTTTATCTTGCAATTCTTGACTTCTATCTGGTGTTTTGAAATACTAAATGTTGAAGTGTTAGAAACCATTTTCTACATTTTATCTATCTCAAAATCTTTAATTCCAACTAGAGTTCACAGAAAACTGTTAGTAACTGGTATTTTTTACTTTAAATATCAAAAAAGGAATATCTATTTTTAGATTAAAACAAACATTGCTTTTTGCTCTGCTTAGAACATTTTTTTGTGCTGATCTTCAAAAATGGACTACTAAATCAATTATTGAAAATATGACACTCACACTCCACCAATGACACGAATTGATCCAATTCCATGGAAGTCCCCATTATTTTTTAAAAAATTAGGAACAGAATCTACATGTTCACTAAACTCCTTGGCCTGTCCATGGAAGTGAGGTTTTTCATAAATAATAACCTGAAAAACATGAAAAATTATTTAACATGCTCATATTTTAGAATAGATACACATTGACTTACTTAAACGACACTATAGATCACAACATGAAGAGGGACCACTGTCTTTTTATTAATATATACTTACAACATAGCACAGTGTCTGAGGAATATGTGAGTCCTTATCATCATAAAGGTAAAAATCTTAATATTTCTCTCATATTAATATATTTGAGTATGATTACATTGTTCTGGTCCTAGGACCATCTCATAGAGTTAACTGCCTTATAACTTATTCTTAAAAAAATGAAATAAAATAGCTTATTCTTGAAATACCTTTGTAAGTTTATCCCTGTGTCGAATTTAATATAGACCTGCCTTATATTTATTGAATATCCCCTAAAGAAATAAACACTCTCTTGAGATTCCAGAGTATAACAATAAGTTACCTATTGATTTGAGAAAATACATACATACTGTTTCTTACAACACTAACTGCTCCTATGGTGTTTACTATCCATTGAGAAAAAACCAGACAGCAAATTCTTGAATTTAAATACAAAAGTTCCTAAAAATAAGAAATAATTGAAAAATTATGATTTTTAAAATTAGATATTTGACTCAAATTGGGGGAGGTGCAATGAGTGTTATAGGGAATAGAATTCTAGCATTTTATTTACTTCAAATTTGGATCAGTACTGTATTTCTCTTCTATTTTATTCTTCTTTACTTCCCAAGTACCAGCTCCCTTGGTATGAGGGAGTGATAAAAGCATTAATCTATACATACTCTATCACTCAGTCCTATTTGTAGTTGGTGAAGTAATTTACACACACTGGCAACCCAAGAGCTTGGCAAATAAGACCCCACGTTTAAACACACTAAACCAAAAAGGTATAGCGTTCTAATTTCTAAAAACTGGTAATATTACACAGAATAAAAATATATATAGTACTGCTTCCACTGTTTTCTACAAATTAGATTTTCACTGTGTGCTCTATTTGAATTGATAAAGTTTTATTTGAGTTTATATAATACATGTTACATATGCTGACAACATTCGAACTAATGAGCAACGATTATTTGATAAGCTTGCCATAAATATCTAACAACTTGCAAATTATGATTTTCTATGATAATCAATCCATTCGTGCATGTATACCTACACCCTGTCAAACTGCAAGTCTCCAAGGAGGATCCAGACTGTCGCAACTGAAGTTCTGATTCACCAGACTAGGAGACTGAGACAGGAGTCACTGAGTGTCACAGCTAATTCTACATCTTTTAGATCAATAGTTTGCAACTTTGACTGCATGCTAGAATCACCTAGGGATCTTTGAAAATTCTTGACCACACCCCAAATCAAAATAGTATCTCAGAGAGTGGAACTCAGGCATAACTATTTTTTAAAACTTTAACAAGTATGATTCCGACATAGAGTCAAAGTTTATTAGATACACGAACTTTAGAAAACTCCATCTATGCAATTGAGAGAATGTTAGCCAGTTCCATAAATTAGGACGCCCAGAAATGGGACAGTTGGAAGAGCTGTGTCTTGTTTTAGAGGAGAGGAAAAGGATGGGTGAATCCCTATTTTCATACCTTCCTCTGGAGGTGCTGTAACCTAATTCCAGGAGGCCTGTTTGCATCTTTGATCACTGCACTGGTTTTCCTATTTTTCTTCACACGCATTTTGTAATTCTATTTCCTCCTTTCTTTCCCCAAGTCTGCTTGATCATGGCACCATTGTCACCTGAGTGTTCACTGCCCTCTACTCTTCTCTTCAAATATTCATACTTACAAACTGACATCTATCTTATAAAAGCTACCTATACCTCCTTCTGATCACTCTTGACCTCCTTTTTCTGAACATAACTTCCAAATGCCTTCTAGGTATCTCCACTTGAATGTCTAGCTGCTATCTCAAGATCCCCAAAACAAAAATTGAACCCATCACCTTTCCACCCTGTAGTAGACACTTAGTGGGTGTGACTGGGTTGCCAGTATAGACCTCCGTCTTTGCAGACTGACCCCACTCTGGACTCACAGCCCCGAGCACACCCTCAGCAAACATCCTGTGCACTCGTTCCCACCACAGCGTGCATTAGCCAGGCATTATCATACACCGAGGTATTTTTTTTATTCTAATAGTTCAAAATACTGAACGATTAATACTCAGACTTTTTAGTTTGTTACAAAAATCTGTTTAAGACTTACCTTTAAGTTCATAGGCATTTCCACTTTCAGTCCACCCTTAAGATGACAAGACATTTTAATATTAGACAGGTAAATATTTAAAACATCTGAAAGCAATATTTGAAAGCAACATGCATAGGTTACATAAAAAATCTGATTAGTGAAGATTACATATCAAATTTAAGTTGTGATAAATTTTAAATTTTAAGTACAGAACTCTACAGTAGTCAAAACCAAGTCAAACTGTTCTACATCAATGTAGATGGGGCAAGAAATCTTAAAGAGGTGCTTTCCAGATTAATACTACTACATGGAAGGAAACTGAGCTTTAGTCCTTGAGCATACATGACCAGTTGATATTTAATCCCACTGCAGAGAGACGTAAAAAGGAGAATGGAACTGCTAGTAGATTTAGAAATCTCATTGGGCAGAGTAGATTTCTTAGCCAATTAATCCAAATGTCTTCCCTATGATTGATTACTCGGGCTTTCTAAATTTTAGAGCACTGAGCTAACCACATTTCCTCCTCCGAGTTCTACCAACACTTACCACAACATCTTCATGACCTTGAGGTTGTACAACGTAAAAAGTAACCCCCTTCTTACAAAAACCCCAATTCTGTAATTTTCTAGTTTCAAATGCTACTCCACATTGGGGTATTTCTTAAAATTTCTCAGTTTGTCATGGTTTCTATTTCTTAAAAAGGCACAGAACAACCAGAAATGGCTTTTCATATAGCCAACATTTAATTGCTCATAGAATAAAAATATTTGCAACCAAAAGTACTGTAAATACTGCAGGAAGTTATTATCTTTAAGAAAGTAACATTGACAGAACTTCCCATTTATTATTAATGCTGAGCTTTATCATTTATTACTGCAGTGAAAGAGTATAATTTACTACGATTTTCTAATAATCATCCACAAAGCAAATTCAGAGCTTTATTAAATATTCAGAATTTTCACAGAAGAATACTTATAAGGCAACTACATGTATTGTGATAAACTTGGCAAAATGCAAAGTACATTCAGACATATTACATATATTCTCTACAATATAAACAGAAAAACAATATGTAAATATTAATAGTTTACCAATTCAGTAATACACATATTCATTTCTTAAGATTGAGACACGAGCAATCATCACAGCTATTTAATTTTGGACTCATGGATACCTGGGAAAAGGAACGCTTCTGTTTAAATTTTCTTACCATTTGAAGTGGATGCAATGATTTCATTTCTGCTGCAGAAATCTCAAAGAGCCCATGGTCCTCCTCCAAAACTGTAGCTTGCCCCTTAAAATTAATATCTGGGTAGGCAAGCCAACTAAATAAGAAATAAATGGTCAGTTAAAGTATAATAGTAACACATCGGTTTGGCTCTGTAAGAGAAAAAAAAGGCTACCAAAAAAAGATCTCCATCACAGAATCATACTAGTAAAAAACACTCAAAGTGATTAGCCAGTCAGTAGATATAACAAGAACATGTTATTATTTACCCTCACACGCTATCTATCCTATAACAAGTCTAATATATTTTTGAAGTGCTAGCCTTAATTTTCTTATTTTCTAATACCTAAAATAGGTGGCACCTTTAATTCAAAGCGGGATATAATTTAAAAAATCAGAACCATTCCACTATATCTCATTCTTTTTTAAACTGGGACAATCAGAGGCAGGGATTCCATCAGGCATTTTACATTTTGATCCATATTTTTAGAACTTTTAGAATTGATATCAGTTCTATTGGTGGCCTAAGAAACTGTATTTGAAATAAGATTCCCAAAAAACCCATCTTATCTTCCAGCTAAGCTTGATAATTACAGGTATTTCTTATGGATAGGGCTAATTACTGGACCTGCCCAAGAGTTCTAATTCACGGTTGGGGGGAGATAAAAAATGATGTTCTATAGTGATTCCAAAACTGTACACTGACCGTCATCAGAGTAAACAAAAATATGAAAGAGAGAGGAGGGGTCCACATGGAGCCAAGTGTGCACATGCTTTTGTGAATTGAGCCAATCTGGGGATTGAATTTAGCCCGAACTCAGAACCACAATAGATACCTTTGGATTCAGAGAGGCGTTGTATAAAATCCATGCTCACCAGCTAGTAGCCTGGGACAAATCACTCATCTATAACATGAGGGTAACAGCCTTGCAGGAATAGAGGAGTAAAAAAAAGCAGAAGCATTCAATAACTATTGTGTAGACACTACAGAAATAGTTCAGGCTCAGAGTTTTAGGCCAGGGACTTGTTTTTTCGTTTTGTTTTGCTTTTTGTTTTTCTTTATGTTTTCCTAATGACATTTCTCAGAATGTAGCCAGGGATATGTTTTTTATTTCTTAATTGCAAAATTTATGAGATGAAAAGACAATAGACCCATCTAACAAGAACTATGAATATATCTGAAAATTCTGTATCTGCTCCTGTGAGCCACACAACAAGGCCTTAATCAGATCCAAAGACAGAATCTGTTTTAACCCCTAGAGTAGTCTTTCTGGGGTATCTAGGAGTATAAACAAAATTAACTAAAAACTTCAAAAATACGTATGTCACTTATTGAAATGTTAACTTTGGTGGCCATGGATCATTATAATAAAGAGAAACTGATACGTACACTCCTGACTTCACAGTGAAGGACACGGATTTGGGGATATTCAGTTCTTCCAAATTAGGGATTGCCCGCTGTATATAGATAGGACAACACGCTGGGTCAGACTGTGGGCAAAGCTCTATCTCTGGAATGCTGCAATCCTGAAAAAAAATAATTTGGCTTTGAAATCATCTAGAGACACACAGTCTAGTATTCTCAATCCTCTGGACACAGTTACAATTATTCTCATTGTTCAGTTGAATTTCTTCCCAAAAACAACATAAAGGAAATATTGTTTCTCCTTGCCTATTTTTTTTAAATAATTTTTTCTAAGGAGTTCTGTTAATAATATAAACATTACAAATATTATTAATGGGAAAATTGTTGTCCCAATTTTTCTGCTTTGTTTTTTAAAGGCTTATTCTATTAAGCAATGCTCAGACTTACCAAACTAGTTGAGTGCCAAATGTCTGTAAGCCTTCCTTCTAGAAACATAACAAAGCCATAAGGGAGGAAGGGAGTTAAATAAAAGCTGATCTCATGGGGAACATAAAAAATAAATAGAGAGGCACTAGCCCCTTCGGTGTGTTTATTTAATTTACATTGACAAAAGAAGTAGGAATCAGAGGTGAGGGTAAAGGAAATCTGTTTTCCTACTTGTAGGATTCTGTTTTTTTTTTTCAGTGCAAGCTAGTTTGAAGAAGAAAAGCACTATGAAATTTGATCTACACTCCACCACAGTCTTAAAAAATTATACACCTACCGTCACCATGTCCTGTCAAATCCTCCTTTAAAATTTCACTTGTGTATATCTCTTCTTACTTATTTCCACCGTCATGGCCCTTAGTTAGGCCCAGACTTTGATTATGGGCTTACTCACAGCCACCAGTAAAGCACAAATGTCACTTTCCTTACGACACTCCTTGGTTTAAGATCTAATCACATCAAATTCATATTTATGTTTATCTTTCTATAATACAGTATGAAACCAAACCAGCAATCCACATTAACTTTCACAACTCTGTAGTCATACTGGTCTCTATGCTATCTCCACTCCCACTCTGGCCTCTGCATGCTTTGCAGATGTTTTTCCCATCCGAACTAAAGAATTATCTGTAATCTTTTTTTTTTTTTTTAAGGGGTGGGAGGTTGTGAGGAGGGACGTTCAGTTTCCTTGTGGTTTTTTGTTGTTGTTGTTATTGCTGAGACAGAGTCTCACTCTGTCGCCCTGGGTAGAGTGCAGTGGCATCACTGTAGCTCATGCAACCTTCAACTCCTGGGCTCTAAGTGATCCTTCTGCCTCAGTCTCCTAGGTAGCTGGGACTACAGGTGTACACCACAAAGCCAGGCTGTTTTTTTTTTTTTCCTCTCATTTTGATAGAGACGGGGTTCTCACTCTTGCTCAGGCTAGTCTCCTGAGCTCAAGCAATCCTCCTGCTCAACATCCCAGAGTGCAGGATTACAGGCCTGACACTGTGCCAGGCCTGTAATCTTACTTATGAAAATCTTTAGTTGAGTTTCAACCCAAAAAAGACCTTGTTCTTTCTTAAGGAATCAAAATCACAATTATTTTTTCCTTCTCTGATATTACAGATACGCTTCTATCTGAACACACCACAATCTATCTCAATATTCATAAGTGTTTAAATACGCAACTCAAATTTCATGTGAAATTTAAATGAATATGCTTTAACAAAATAGATAAATGTAATAACAATCAGAGGTGGCATTTATTAGAGACTATATTTTTATTATAAGTTTTGTAATTTTAAAACTGAAATTTTCTGTCTTTCAACCTTTCCCTAAACTGAATTCTCATTTCGTTAACATGTAAAAGCAAGTAAATTTACACATATAATCTTCAGAAAATTAGTTCTAAAATTCCATATACTAAAGAAGCATAATCTAAAATATCCTTTAAAGTATAAAAGTATATTTCCTTCTCAAGTTTTAGCTCAAAAATAGCCAGAAATATACAGAACTGTCGCCTATCAATCTTCAAGGCTCTTTTGTATGCCTTGAAATAAGAAAAACATTATTTCAAATACTGCCATATAATTTTCCCCTAGGGATATGAGGTACAGTAACAGAATACATAACTAAGTGTCTCACACAAACAAATTTCCTTTGCATTGTGTTATACAAACAATGTTTGGGTGGTGTACTCTAAAAGGAAAAAGCATTCAAGTCTACAACAACAAAGAAGGAAACAGCAAAAGTATAATGATTACAAAAAAAAAGAAAATAAACAAAAATGGAAAGATATGTTCTTAGCTATCTTTACTAAAAACCTAATTTTTGCTCTAGTTGATTGAAAAAGAGACTAATAAGTTCTATCTTTTTCCCAGAAATAGAATCTTTTGGAAGATATTTATATAAGTCTTCATGGACAAGGGCAGTCAAACACTAGCAGTTTAGGGGCATTTCATAGTATCCTAGCAATAATAAACAGTTTACATGGCTTCCTCCCAGACTTTTCCAGTCACGCTATACTTTGCAAATATACTGGTGAAATATGCAAACTTGGACTATTATGGCAACTAGTTGAGATGGAGACAAAGTTATTGGAGAGAAACAGGTTAGCAATGAACTACAGTTAACAAAAATAGTAAGAAAATCTATTTGTCTCTGCCTTACATAAGATACTGTGAGTCCCTGATTTAAGGGATGCTCTGTTGGCTCATTAATGAGGGCATGACCTAAGTAACTTCTGACCATAAGAAAAATGTCATATCTTTAAAAAGAATATCAAATGCACAGTGAACACAGCGATCTGCAATACTCATTATTCTAATCTGAGAAACAAAAACACGTTAGTGAAGACTCATTGCACTGCTACCCCCATCCTTAATATTCTCACTGGGGAAGGACAAAGGTGACTCTTGAGTGGAATCTACAGCTGCTGATAACTAAGGGTATCTGCTGTTATACATTCACAGCAAAGCAAAGACATCGTGAAAGAATTATCTTAGCATTAAAGTCTTGACTGCACAGATGAGAGCAACTAAAGTTAAGATGATGAAACAAGACACAGTTGGCACGGGCCTACATGGATTTGGCATGGAAGCAACCACCACGGCCGTGGAGCTATCAAAAGGCAGAATTTTGACAAGGTTGGGAAAAGGAAGCAGTTTGATGCCTGATTATTGCTTTGTAAAATATTTAGAACAATGCTAATGCCTTTTCCGTTTAATGCTCAATAGTTGTATTTTCCTTCCTCACAAAAGGTTGCTAGTCTGTCCAAGGCACATGGGCACTAACTAAAAAATGATTCTAAGAACAATGGAAGGAAGAAAAAAGTGCAAGCATGATTTAGTCTCTCTTCTAACACATTCTAAGCAAGTGGTGTATGTGCAAATATCCATGCTCACCAGATTGAATTTGATTTTATTGTTGATTTTCAGGGAAGTGGGGTTGTGACTGTTTGCCATGTATTATTCATATTTTTTCTCACTAGGCCTGGTATGGTACCTGATTTCACAAGGAAGGCACAAAACCAAAAGTTATATAAATCGCAGAAGATCTGAGTGATAAACTAATTATCCATTTCAAGGAATTTCCAATGAGTTAGCTAATTAAATGAGCACTCGAATGCTGTTGGCAAAACTGAACTGCCTGCAGTCAAATCTTTCAATGAAAATGGACACTGTTCTCTCCACTTTAGCCATCTTAATCTCACTTCAGTACCACCCAGCCACCAATGCTCCCCTCTGTATCTGACAAAAGTGGCTCTGCTAGGAGCCTAGCTCATGCTGCCTAGCTCCTGTTTATCCTTGCAAGATTCCAACCAGGTGCTGCCTCCTCCAAGTAAGGTGCCTCTTCTGTCTGCCCACAGGGCTCTGTAGAGCACTTTTCGTATCATCTAGTCATGTGACTCATCTGTCTCTTCCCCAGACTTTAAGCAACCTGAAGTAAGGGACTACATCTCACTTGTATTTCTATTCCAGTCCCCACCATGGGATTGGGTCCAAAAGCAGACTCACATATTTGCTAGATATATAAATATTTACATTTTTGTAGAAAATATTGACTCACATAAAATGTATGCAGGCATTCTTTTATGAAAGCTTGAGTTTTTTCTGTATGTCATACTTATTTTTTCTGTATAGTTGTGCAAGTATCCAGAGTTTAATAACATCGATCCAAACCATCATGACAGGGTCCTCTTATATTTTTTAAGTATATAAAGGAAATCTCTATAACTTGAAAAAATATACACACACACACACACACACGACTATCACATGAGTAACTGTACTATATCATGTATGTATTACATCACTGCTGAAAGAAATCTTAAGAATACATGAGAACATTCTGTCCTTATTTGATATCTGTCCTTGTCACTAATTCACCTCTTCTCTAAATCACAGAACTTCTTACAAAATTTTTTATATTGGAAGACCTTCCTCATCTTAGTATTAAATAATATTTTTTAAACAGACAATAAAAAAGCAACACCTTCCTCTCTTCATCCTCCTTTCTTTACTTTCCCCTAATACACACACATAAACACATGACACACACACACACTAAGAGGCAGCAATCCACACTAGAAAAAGATACACTTGGTAATATCAGCCTTTTTCCCTAAAGATTCCTGAACAGTATACTAATATTAGTAAAAATATATACAGTACATCATGTACCATTTTATGAACCAGATTATTGCTAATATTTTTAGCTATCATTCACTCTTATGCTTTATATAAATTCAAAAGGTTATCAATGATAATGAAAATTAATAACATTAGCACAAATACTACCAACCATTTATAAACACTGC
>VSMD01001071.1:0-20808 GCA_008750895.1 Mirza zaza
GGGGGTGGTTGTTTATTTAACAAGCATTCAATTCATCCAAGGCATTGGGCCCAGCCCTATGGATACAGGCAGGAATTAAACCTAGAGCTTACAGTAAGTTATGCCAGAAAACAAGAACCAGGCTATGTGGTTCTTGGAAAAGAGAGAGAGGCCAAGAAAAAGAGCTGGAATCAGGACTCTGTGACAATATGGCTCTAAAACCTTCTAGTCCAGACATGGGTTCATCCTTAGACAACCTGATTTTTGTTTTCCTGGGCTTTGACAACATCCACACAGAAGATGTGGGGAAAGGAGGAGAGGGAAGGGTAGGAGGCAGAGGAGCAAATGTCCTTAGCAGCTTATCAATGTCTGGAATTTCACAAGTAGACATTCTTTCTTAAGCTTGAATTTGTCAGATCCCATTTTTCAAGCCATAATTGGCTGAGGAAGTGGGATGGACAGCAAAGAGCCAACCAAATACTCGATTGCATGGAGGAGCGAAATGCCAGATGCTGGGTGGGGCTAGGGGGGTGGACAGCAGGGGGGCAAATGGTTCCTTAAAGACTAAATTATAGGACTTTACAATTTCAGTCTATTTGAGGTAGAACCTCTGAGGACTGGGCAAATCAGAGTCCAGTACTGCCCTTTCAAACCCACGTGTTACATTCTTTATAATTACCTTGCTGAATAAATGAATTAAATCATTTCCATCAACCGCCTCCCACATTTCATGCCTGTCGTGGGTGTTAATAGCTTTCATTTGTTCTAGCTGGGTAATAGCTTTCATTCGTTCCCCTTCCTAGCTCCTCTCCTAAACACTTCTTTACCTGTTATTCAAATCAGATCTCCCTTAGGCCTACGGGAAAGTTGATTAAAAACCCTAAATGATTCCGTTTCCCAATCTGGATAAGGCTAATAATACCAGCTCCTCTCTACTCCATACACAGAAAGGAAACTATATGTGCAAAAGTGATTTTGTATTCAAAATAGGATGCGTGTGTGTAAATTACAAGAATTCTAGTATGTACAACTTCATTGTAATTCCAAGCACGGTAGGTGCATCCCCCAAATCAGCCAGCCCACTCACATGGGTCAAGGGAAAACCAGAGTTTCCCGGACCTGTTAAGTAGGCAAGTCAAGCCTGAAAGAGACGAGTAGACAAGTAGACAAGTTTCCTCCCCCTGAAAGCCAGTCTTCGCCCGCGTCCTCCCAGGCCCTCAGTCCTAGCGTCCCCGCGTTCAGCCATCCAGCCGCGCCCTTCTTTCTCCCTCCCTCGCCTTCAGCTCCACAACCTGAACGGCTTCCTCCACCTTGAAGGACTACAGCCCCCGGCATGCCCCGCGCTGGCGGCCACGTGACCGCGCTTCTCCACGAGCCGCGGTCACGTGATCAGGAAAGATGGCTGCCCTGACGGTGGAGCATTTTGCAGCGCTCCAGAGTCTGCTGAAGGTAAACTGGCGGGGTGGGGACGGCGTGAGGCAACTCTTTGTCCCCGACACTATGGACGCAGCAGGAATTAGGAACAAATTGACACTGATTTGGAGCCACAACTCTGCCATTAGTTTTCTGTGTAACGCTGAGCAAATCGTTGCAACTTCCTGAGCTTTTTAAAAGCAGAAACAAAATCAACACTGCCCTGACAGGAAAGTGAGAGGAAAAAATAAATGAAATAATGGACACGAAGGTGCTGCACAAATGCCCCCTAGATTAGACTCTGGGGCTGGTTTTCGGATTGGTGCTTTGGAGTGGTAATTGCTGAATCCGCCTTACCAGTTCCCCGTTTCATCCCGCAGCCCCCCTACGCTCCGTGGTTGAGAAATTCCCTCCCACAGTGTCTGCCCACGCTTTGAGTGAGGTGTGCGTTCTATGTTCCCCCGAGGCCCGGGTTTTCTGTACTCGTTTTGGCTTGTGGAAGGGCCAGAATGAGGTTGAAAGGGCCATACTTAAGAGGGCTTTGTAAAGTTCCAATAAAATGATGGGTTGTAATTATTTAACTTCTGATTTCCCCATAGAGGAAGCTGCTGCTTTATTTTCTTTTGTAGAATTTGTCACTAGCTGATGTTAATGTCTATTTGCCTGTTGTCCTTATTTTTCTTAAGAACGTAAGATCCATGTGGAACCTCTTCTTTCTTCCTCCCTTTTTTCTTTTGTAAACACCAGTTGAAGAGCGTTGCCTTAATTACACTTAGCCAATTCATGGCACGACATCATCAGTCTATGTAGTAGTCTGTTCTGTTTTACTTGTTTGTTTATTTAAATTTTTTTTTCTTGCTTAGAGAGGGGGGTCTTGGTATGTTGCCCAGGTTGGGTTCAAGCAATCCTCCTGCCTCAGCCTCTCAAGCAGCTGCGGCTACAGGCATGCACCTCCATGCTCCTTATTTATTTATTTTTATTTTTTAATTATTATTATTTTCTTAGAGACAGGGTCTTGCTCTGTTGTCCGGGCTGGAGTGCAGTGGCGTGATCATAGCTCACTGTAGCCTTGATCTCCTGGGCTCAAGCAATCCTTCAGTCTCAGCCTCCTGACTAGCTGGACTATAGGCTTGAGCCACCATGCGTGGCTTTATTTTTTAATGGCCTCTTCAGTGTTCATTCACCTTCTCCATTCCTAAAGGCATATACTCTGTTCACAAGTGTGTGCCCAACAAGTAGAATAACACCTGGCACAGCGCATATGCTCAATAAATAGCTGTTCAATGAATTCATGAATGAACTGGCAGAGCTGGGCTTGGAAATCTAGAGCTCTCCTTCCCAACAGCAATTACTATCTTTGCTTCTAACAGAATTTAATATTGCCCAGGTTGGAGCGTCACATAAATGGAATAATACAGCATGTACTTTTAGTTATGTGTTTGCCTTCTATTGCTCACCATTATGTAGCAATAGTTCATTGATTTTCATTGTTGTTGTCCTGTGTACTTTCTTTTTTTAAAAAAAGTACCTAAATTTTTTATTTTGACATAATTATAGATTCATATGGAGTTGTAAGAAATAATGTAGCAAGATCCCATTTACTCTATTTACCCTTTCTCCAGTTTCCCTCAATGGTAACATCCTGTAAAACTATAATATGGTATCACAATCAATTAACATTGACCCAGTCAACATACAGAACATTTCCTTCAGCACAGAGATACTTTATGTTACTCTTCTAGCCATACCTGCTTCCCACTCTGCCTCTACCCCCTCCTTAACCCCTGGCATTCTTCATTTCTGCAGTTTTGTCATTTCAAGAATGTTATATAAATGGAATAATATAGTATAGAATATAAATGGAGTAATACAGTAATAATAGTACAGTACCTTTTGGGATTGACTTTGTTCACTCAGGCCAGTTTACTGGAGATTCATCCATCTTGTGTATATTATTCTTTCCCTTTTATTGCTGAGTAGTATGCCATGGTAGGGATGTACCACAGTTTAACTATTGACTGGAGATTTATCCATCTTGTGTGTATTATTAATTCTTTCCCTTTTATTGCTGAGTAGTATGCCATGGTATGGATGTACCACAGTTTATTTAACCATTGACTGGTTGAAAGACATCAAGATTGTTTCTAGTTTTTTGCTGTTACAAATAAAGCTGCTATACACATTTGTGTACAGATTTGGAGTACAGTTCCTGGGTCATCTGGTAGTTGCATGTTCAGTTTTGTGTTTTTTTTTTTTTTTAAAGAAACTTCAAACTGTTTTCCAGAGTGGCTGGACCACTTTACATTTCCACTAGCTATGTGTGAGTCATTTAGTTTCTCTGCATCCTCACCAGCTTTTGGTGTTACCACTGTAGTTTATTTGAGCCATTCTTATAGATGTGTGTTGGAATCTCATGGTGGTTTTAATTTGCATTTCTCTAATGGTTAATGATGTTGAACATCTTGTATATGCTTATTTGCCATCTGTATATCTTCTTCAGTGAAATATCTCTGTTTTTTGCCCATATTCTAATTGGAGTGTTTGCTTTTTTACTCTGGAGTTTTGAGATTCCTTGTATAGTCTAGATCAGGGGTCCTCAAACTTTTTAAACAGGGGGCCAGTTCACTGTCCCTCAGACCGTTGGAGAGTGCACACTGTGGGCCTGGGACAAGTTGGCTGCTAAGCAGGACAGGCAGCTGTGGCAAAAACACTCGTTGGGCCGGATAAATGTCCGAGGTGGATGGCTTATGGCCCGCGGGCCATAGTTTGAGGACGCCTGGTCTAGATACTACTCCATTGTCGAATATGTGGTTTGCAAATATTTTCTAGTCTGTAGGCTGTCATTGCATCCTCTTCATAGGGGCTGTATTAGTTTGCCAGGTCTTCCATGACAAAGTACCACAAACTGAGTGGCTTAAACAACAGAAATTTATCGTTTTACAATTTTGCAGGCCAGAAGTTCGAGCTCAAGATGTGAGCCAGATTGGTTCCTTCTGAGGGCTGTGAGGGACAGTCTGTTCCATATAATCTCTCCTAGCATCTGCTGGTGTGCTGGCAATCTTTGGCATACTTTGACTCATAGATCTGTGCATTCATCTTTACATGGCATCCTTTTACTTTCAATCTGTCTCATTTCTTATATTTAAAGGAAGTTTCTTATAGATAATATTTAAGTCAGATTTTTAATCCACTCTGCCAATTTTTGTTGTTTTCTGTCCTTGGTTTTATTTCTTTTTGCTTTTTCCTGCCTTCCCATGGGTAATTTGAACATTTTTTAGAATTCCATTTGTTTTAAAATGCATTTCTTTTTGCAGCGTTTTTAGTGGTTTCTCTAATTGTATTACTTTATATAGACATAACTTATCACAGTCTATTGGTGCCATCATTTTACCAGTTAAGGTGAACTATAGAAGCCTTACCTCCATTTCTAATATAATTGTCTTAAATATTTCCTCTATGTATGTTTACAGCCACTCGAGTGTTGAAATTTTTAATAGACATTGTTAAATTTCCTGCTTCAATCTTCAAACATAATTTAGAAAACTCAAGAAAAGAAAACCTGTTGTATTTATCCATATTTTTGCTTGCCCTGTTCTTTCTTCCTGATTGTAACTATTAATTTTAAGTCTCAACTTGACTGGATTGAGGGATACCTCGATAGCTGGTAAAGTGTTGTTTCTGGGTGCGTCTTTAAGAGTGTTTCCAAAAGAAACTGACATGTGACTTAGTGGACTGAGATAGCAAGACCTTCCCTCAATGTAGGTGGGCACTATTCAATCGGCTAGGGGCTGGGCTAGGACAAACAGGTAGAAGAAAGAGGATTCTCCTCTTTCTGCTCTCATTCTCTCTTCTGGTGCAGGACATCTTTTCTCCCGCTCTTGGACATCAGACTCCTGGTTCTTGGGCTTTTGAACTATGAGAATTGCACCAGTGGCCTCTTGGGAGCTCTCAGGCTTTTGGACTTAGACTAAGGGTGCACTGTCAGCTTCCCTGGTTCTGAGGCTTCCAGACTTGAACTGAGCCATGCTACTAGCTTCTCTGGTCCTCCAGCTTTCAGATGGCCTATTGGGGGACTTTGCCTCTGTGATCATGTGAGCTAATTCCCCCTAATAAATCCCCTCTTATATATAACCATTGGTTCTGTCTCTCTGGAGAACCCTGGCTAGTACTCATCATGATGTTCCAAGTTTCCTTCTTTTATTGTTTTTTCTATATTTAGAGAAGTTGCTTTAACTATTCTTTTAGGATAGATCTTGTGACACATTTTCTAAGTTTTCCTTCGTCTGAAAATACCTTGATTTCCTCTTCATTCCTGAAGGATACTTTTGCTGGGTGTGGGATTCCAGATTGACAGTTTTTTTCTTTCAACACCTGAAAAATACTGTGCCACTTCTTTCTTGCTATGGTTTCTGATATGAAACCTGCTGTCATTCTGATTGCTTTCTTTTTCTTCTTATAAATAAAGTATCATTTCTCTGTCTTTCACTCAAGATTTTTTTTCTTTGTCTTTCATTTTCAGAAGTTTAATTATATGTCTTGGTATGGATTTCTTTGGATTTATCTTGTTTACAGTTCATTCAGTTTCCCGAAATGTATAGGATTATGTCTCTAAGTAAATTTGGAAAGTAGTCAGCTGTTATTTCTTTGAATACTTTTTCAGTGTTGACCTCTTTTATCATCTCCTTCTAGGATGCCGATGATATGAATGTTAGATCTTTTGTTATCATCTCATTTGTCTCTGAGGCTCTATTCATTATTTTCTCTCTGTTATTCAAAGTGGGTAATTTCTATTGAACTATCTCTCAGTTCATTGATTCTTCACTCTACCCTTTCCATTTTGGTGCTGAACCCATCTACTGAGCTTTTTATTTTGGTTGTTGTGTTTTTCAGATCAAAAGTTTTCATTTTGTTCTCCTCTGTATGATCTATTTCTTGGCTGAGACTTTCAATTGTTTAAATTTGTTTCAAGCATGTTCTTAATTACTAGTTGAAACATTTTTATCGTGGCTGCTCTAAATTCTTTGTCATCTGTCATATTGGTGTTGAAATCTGTTGATTATCTTTTTTAATTCAATTTGAGAGCTTTCTAGTTCTTGGTTCCATGAATGATTTTCTACTGAAACCTAGACATTTTCATATTATATTCTGAGACTGGATCTTATTTAAATTTTGTGCTTTATCTGGCTTTCTCTGACAATGTTTAGGCAGGGCAAGGGGTACCAACTTATGACTACCAGTTGGAGGCAAAAGTCCAGGTTCCCCACTTGGTTTCTGTTGAGGCCTCTGCTTGTACCACAGAATGGTGGGGCTTGTTCCCTGGTGGGGATGAGGCACCCTACTTGGCCTTCTCTGATACCACCGTGGCGAGGGTGTTGGGTACCTCATTATAGCTTCATAAGGCTTCTCACTCAAGTCTAGGCTTCCCACTCAGCCTTTGTTGACATAGGGGCATGGGGTGACAGTTCTTTCTGTGATATTTGGCTAGAGTAGAGCAGTTATTGTCCAAAAGTTTTCTTTCTTGCTAGACTGTTCCTTTCTTGTTCCTTTGGCTGGAGAGAGCAGGGATTTGTTGGGGCTTTTCTTTTCTGCCTCCTTTGTCATTTCCAGCTTGCCCTCTTATTCAGCTCAAAGTCTGGGATATAAGAGGCAAAAAGGGGCTGGGTGCCATGGCTCACGCCTGTAATCCTAGCACTCTGGGAGGCTGAGGCAGGAGGACTGCTTGAGCTCAGGAGTTCAAGACCAGCCTGAGAACCTACTAGAAATAGAAAAAAAAATTAGGCAACTAAAAATAGAAAAAAATTAGCCGGGCATATGGCGCGTGCCTGTAGTCCCAGCTACTTAGGAGGCTGAGACAGGAATTCGAAGTTGCTGTGAGCTGGGTTGATGCCATGGCACTCTAGCCCAGGCAACAAAACAAGACTGTCTACAAAAGAGGGGGGAGGCCAAAAAGGAAAGCACAGGGAACTCACTATCATGTCATTCCTAGGTTACAAGGTCCCTAGCAGATATGCCTTCTTCTCTCTGGCTTCCAGAGTTGACTTATGTTTGTTTCTATATAGTGTCCAGAATTTTTATTTATACTTAGTAGAAATAATAGGGACAAGTACATCTATTTGATCTTCTTAGAAATGGAAATGATATATATATATACCTTTATATTTTAAGTCTCAAAGATGTCACACAATGACTAAGACAATATTATCCAGAAATATGTATTTTCAGAGTCTGAGTGAGTTTTTTTTCCCATCTGTGAATTAATTTGTAGGCCTCCTCAAAAGATGTTGTCAGACAGCTGTGTCAAGAGAGCTTTTCCAATTCAGCCCTTGGCTCAAAAAAACTCTTGGATATTACATGTTCCAGCTTGTCCGTGACCCAGGAAGAGGCAGAGCAAGTAAGTATGGTCAGAAGTGACCTTTGGCCACTGGCCCTCTTGTTAGTCTCTTTCTTGACTTCTCAGTCATTGCCAAGTCCAAGGAAAATTTTCCTCTGAAACCTCTGTTGACATAATAGCAAACTTAGAATGATTGTTTTAATGTTAGTGAACCTAAAAGCCATTATCTTTGTACTACCCTTCCTTTGATAGAAAGACAAGGATGGGAGAACTGTACCAGGATCAGAGCTTCTGACCATTTTCTTCTTGGACTTAATTACCCAGACAATGTAGACAAAAGCCAACCTTTTTGTGGTTTACTTTTCCAACCTGTAATGTGCCAATGCTAATAAATTGTCAGCTGGACAGCGTGGGGCAGCCTTTTCAGGGATCTCTGGGCAGAAGGTTAGGAAGTGTGTACCACTGGGATGCATCAGGTTCCCTCACTCCCTCACATCCCTCTGCCCCACAGAAAGTCCCCTTCTCAGCTCACCTGATCTCAGCAGGTGGCCAAGAAGAAGAGTAAGGTAACTCATACTAAGTTATGTAGCAGTGACAGCCTTACCTTTCCAAGGCAAATACGTTTCTAAAACATGAGTTTCTTCATCCAAATGGGCCTATGTTGTTATTATTATTTTTAATTTGGAGCTTTGTTTATTGAAATCAGCTATAGAAAAGTAAAAGACAGAAGCAGGATTATACAAGTGAATTATAGACTGATTTGGCTTCCCTTAAAAGTAGACTTTGAGTCAAGGACTTGGGTGGTTATTCGGGAGGTGATTCTAGAAAGCACAAAGAGGGAGTGAGGACAATCAAACAGGGAGCAAGGCAAGGCAATAAAAGAGTGTGTTAGTGAGCGGTTGCTGCTATGGAAAACAGGGTCTCAATCTTGGGATCCTGTAAGAAACCAAGTAGAACACATGTCAGAATTGTTCCCCTGGAGGGCAAGGAGGCTGGGGCATTTATCCACTAACCCCTCACTGATGGAGGGTTCACTTCCCCTCACTTACTGGTCACATCTCTCTGTAGTCAAGCAACCTCCAGTGGTATCAGAGAAAGCCCTAAAGGAGACAAACAGCTCCAGAGAGTTTTCTGAGGTTTAGCTAAGTGTTATTCTATTTACAAGACTACCATAAGCCACACTTCTAAGCTACAGATTCACTCAGAAGGACATAGGATGGGAACACAGCATTTTAGTGGGGCAGGGTCAGACACTCCTCTTCCACAGGAAGAGTCCACACAGTGGTCAGAAGCTATTCTCTTTGCCCTCTCAGATGACAGCTTACAGGCAAGGACATGAGACTCCTACCAGCCTGGATTCAAAGCCCGCACTCCACAGGAGCCAATATCTTGTCACAGTTCAGTAAGCACAGCTTTAGGTTTTCTCAAGGAGCCTGCAGCCACATTCAGGGCAGCCCAAAGCTGCAGGCCCCCAGGTGTTTATGCAGTCCTCTCAGTCCGGAGGCTTCGGACCAATACAGTGTTGCCTAGTAACACAGCTGACTTTCTGCTGCTCTCAGGTTACCAGGGAAACTGCACTAGAAAGTTATCTGAAGGTCAGATTCTCATGCAGAAGGAAAAGGAACATATTAACGCTTTGCCCACAAGTAGTAGAGAGTTCTGGCATGCTGACAGCTTTCTAGGTCAGGCAGCTGCACCTGTCTTCTAAAGCCACAGGTGAACGCAGAGGCAGGCCAGGGCAGGTGGTGCATCAGTATCTGCCACAGAGGCCTCTGGCCTCACGTGACTCGGTGGAATGACTGTGGCAGTGTGCAGCAGTCAGGGTAGGGGGTTGTAGAGCCCTCCCGCTGGCCTCTGTCTCGTGCCCCCTGCCTCTGCTTCTCCTGCAGCTGCAGAGTGGTCTGTCTATCTTGCAGCTGCTCCAGGCTCTGCACCGCCTCACCAGGCTGGTGGCGTTCCGTGACCTGTCCTCCGCCGAGGCGGTTCTGGCTCTGTTTCCAGAAAACTTCCACCAAAACCTCAAAAACCTGCTGACAAAAATCATCCTAGAACACATGTAAGTGCTCTTTTCTTGAGAGTTCCCTCTAACATTTATATTTTTCATTATTTTTATTCCTATTCTAGAAGCAATATGTTAATTGTTGAAAAATCAGAAAACACAGATAAGCAAAAAGACCTCTACCAACCAGAGGTTAGCAGTATTAATTCCTTAATACTTACTAGGACTTACTAGTATTTTTCTCTTTATACGTATAGACAGATGTTGATGTTTTGTTTTTGTTTTTTTAACAAAGTGAGATCCTGCCATTTTATAACTTGCTCATTTTCAGTTAACAATATTAGCAATAGTGACATCTCAGGTCAGTGTTTACCTTCAGTATCATTGTAATGGTTAAATGTACTTTATTATGTGAAGAAATTATGTGTAATGTAATTTTAAAATTCCTAGTGTTAGGCATTAGGTTATTGGCAGTTTTTTAGTTCAGTGAACAATTTATAATGAAATGCTGGTCATATGCTTAATTATTTCCTTACTAGGTTAAAGGTGATGGGCATATTGGGGTTCAAGGTGATGGGCATATTGGGGTTCAAGGTGATGGACATATTGAAGCCTTTGGCCTTATATTATCAAGTTGGCCGTCAGAAAGATTGCACCAACTATTTTTCCACCAGTAGGACACAAGTGTGCCCCTCTCCCTATATGAGATTTCTTTCTTACATTTTTTTCTGAGCTCCACTAATGGCAAATGGTACCTCATTTCAATTTACGTATCTTTGACATTAGTGATGTTGAATTTATTTTTCATATGTTTATTGATCATTTTTATTTATTTATTTATTTTTGAGACAGAGTCTCACTTTATTGCCCAGGCTAGAGTGAGTGCCGTGGCGTCAGCCTAGCTCACAGCAACCTCAAACTCCTGGGCTCAAGCAATCCTGCTGCCTCAGCCTCCCAAGCAACTGGGACTACAGGCATGCGCCACCATGCCCGGCTAATTTTTTCTATATATATCAGTTGGCCAATTAATTTCTTTCTATTTATAGTAGAGATGGGGTCTCGCTCTTGCTCAGGCTGGTCTCGAACTCCTGAGCTCAAACGATCCACCCACCTCGGACCCCCAGAGAGCTAGGATTACAGGCGTGAGCCACTGCGCCCGGCCACAATCATTTTTATTTCTTTTGTGAATTATATGTATATTTTCTTGGCTGAGCAGATTCTTTTAAACACATATAATTTAAGCAGAATTTATTAATATTAGCAGAATTATATTGTTGGTTAGCAGAAGGATTGAATAGACCTCTCTAATAGCAATAACTGGCAATTCCTATTTACCAAAGGTTTCATTGTTTATTAAGGACTTTCTCATACATGACCACATTTTATTCCATTTGCTGTAGCATTAGACAGGTCTGTTTGGATATGTTTTTGCAGAAAATGCACTACTTTGTGTGGTAGGTACTCAGTAAAGAGGATAAGCAGACCTGTTCTCTGTTTTGTTCTTGAGAACAGTAGCACAATAAGATTACAGTGCATTAAACCTTTTCTTCTTTTTTGTCCTAAACTATGAAAAGAGACTAACACTTATGGTTATGGCCTAACATCACCAAGCTTTGTAAAACAAATAAACAAAAGATTGCTTCTTGGAGGGAGGATTTTCTTCAGTCCTTTCCAGGTATTAAGTGATTACAGGTATGAAGATCACAGGAAGGACCGACCCGGGTCTAGATGCCTCTCTCATTACCAGAGGACTCAGTCTCATCCTTTTTCCATTATTTTTTCTTCATCTTTCCCTCTTAAACAGATCTACTTGGAGAGCTGAAGCCCAAGCAAACCAGAGTGAGTACCAAGAAATCTGCCCCCCCCTTCCCTTGTCCACGAGCCCCAGCTCTAAGTCTGCCAGGTGACCAGAGATTTTGACAAAAACCACAGTGTATCCATTCCCAATCCAAACTCTGTGTGTTGCATTGTTTCTTTTTAATTCCACTTTTTACTTTTTTTCCTGATTATAAACATTATTATATAGGCATGTTGTTAAAAAAAATACAGCAGTAGCCAAAGTAGAGTACTTATAATAATTATATTTAGAAAGTAAAGTACTTTAGAAAGTAAAGTACTTATAATAATTATATTTCAGTTGGGGAAAAAATAGTAATTGAAATCAGTTTGAAAGACTGAATAAAAGTATGTGTTTAATAAAGGGTCATTACACTTACTCTGAGCCAGTCACAGTGCTGGAGTAGTTAGCTCATTTCTGACTGTGTTAGCTCATTTCATCCTCCCAATATCCTTGTGAGCTAGGCTGAGAGTATCCCCATTTTCCAGATGAGCAAAGAGAGGCTCAGAGGTTAGACAAGTGGGAGAACTGTTTATCTCTGAAACGAGTGCTCTTTTATCTCTGAAACAAGCAGTCTTACCACTATTACTAAAGCTACGTGTTTCCTAAGCCTTAGGCCATGACTGCTTCTCTGCCTTGTGTCACTTCTCCTTCTGTCCTGATATCTCAAGGGCTGAGTGTTCAGGCGGAAGCCTGGAGGTGCTACCACAAGTGATCAGTGCTAGGTGCAGGTGGCACAGAGCAATGAGTAAGGCCTGTGACTTGCTGTGGATCTTGGGCCCCCTCTGTCTCTCAAATGTAGATCAAATGTATTGTACATGTACAGCCCTCAGTACTCCCTGTCATAGGACAAAGGCTTGGTAGACGTGGGTGGCATAAGCTCTGAGCTGGGCTGTCCCCTCCACAGTCTCTCTGCCACGCCTGGTTGACCTGGACTGGAGAGTGGATATCAAAACCTCCTCAGACAGCATCAGCCGCATGGCAGTCCCCACCTGCCTGCTCCAGATGAAGGTATGTACACTGCCATGCTGAGTAGAAAGAAAGAGGGTGCAGCCAAGATGTGGTGCCCGGAGGGCATCTAATATACCAGTCTCTAAGGTTTGGGGACCTCTAATCCCATAAAGAAAAAAAAAATATTGGGGGACGGAAGGTGTGGGATAAAGTAGGGACAGTTAATGGGTATAAAAATATAGTTAGGCAGAATGAACAATATTTGATAGCACAACAAAGTGACTATCATCAACAGTAAGTTAAGGTATACTTTAAAATAACTAGAAGAGTAAAATTGGAATGTTCCTAACACAAAGAAATGCTGAATTCCTGAAGTGGTGGATACCCCAATTACCTTGATTTGATTAATTCATGTTGTATGCCTGCATCAAAACATCACATGTACCCTATAAAGGTATACAACCATTATGTACCCATAATAATTAAAAACAAATAAATAAAAATTAGCATCCCCTACATGCATGTGTTTACAAAGTGTATGTGTATTAACATATTATGGACATAATAAAACAGATACTAAAAGTAGAAATTTTAAAACAATAAGACAAATGCAAAACATAATATTTTAAAAATAATTTGCTGATACCTAAAGATTACCATATACTCTTAGAAGTTTATCTTTAACAATAGAGGGGTATATTCAGATTTCAAATAACCTGCTTGATAATTTTGGTACCCTTTAGCCAACTTCTTGTCCAGTATGATTAGGCTGTCACTATGTCACTGTTTGATATGGCTGATCAACAGCTTCAGTTAGCAGTTGGAGAAGTGTCAGGTCCTCATTTCCTTGCTCAAGCTCCCTGGCTTCATTGGTGTTCCTTTTCAGGAGCTTTTTAAAGCCACATATCCATTTTGTAGGATTTGTTTAGTTAAAACTAGGTAATGTAATGCTGTATCTACTTACCCAGACACTAAAAAATTCAACACCTGTAAGAAAATGAAGAAGTAAGGGTGCTTCTAGCAACTAAATATTTTAAATATTAGTAAAGTTTAATTTTTTTTTAAAGATACAAATAAATATAACTAGAAGTTGTAATATTTTTTCTGCAAACCAATGGAGTGTCTTATGTACCTAATAGAGCCCACTTCTCTTTTTTTTAAAGACACAGTGTCTTGCTGTGTCGCCCAGGTTGGAGTATAGTGGCCTGATTGTAGCTCATTGTAACTTTGAACTCCTGGGCTCAAGTGATCCCGCTGCTCCAGCCTCCCAAGTAGCTGGGACTATAGATGGGTCCCACCATGCCTGGCTTTTTTTTTTTTTTTTAATTTTTTGTAGAGATGGGGCCTCACTTGCACAGGCTGGTGTTGAACTCTTGGCGTCAAGCAATCCTCCCACCTTGGCTTCCCAAAGTGCTGGGATTACAGGCATGAGCAACTGCACCCAGTGGAGCCCCGTTCTTTAAGTACTGATGTAAACACATGTAATACTTTCTCACTTGAATGCTAACAGGGTGACAGAGAGGTGGATGAGCTTTGGCCCGGCCTTCTCTGATACCCACCCTAGGTACTTGTTGCAAATAGAACCTGACCCAGGCCTCCGAGGCATCTCCTTCACTCTCCCCAGTTGCTAAATGACTCGGGCTGGTACTCTCTATAGCTCTTAGCAAAGAGCCTCTCTGCAGAGGTTCAGCAGAACTGAGGTAGGTAGGTTCACACTTCACTTACAGGGAGACAGGAAGAGTGGCTG
Organism: Mirza zaza; assembly: GCA_008750895.1. Lineage (NCBI taxonomy): Eukaryota > Metazoa > Chordata > Mammalia > Primates > Cheirogaleidae > Mirza > Mirza zaza. The sequence continues at coordinate 14,258 of VSMD01001071.1, forward strand.
CTTTGACCTTCCAGGCCATGTTCTTTTTACAGATCCAAGAAGATCCCAGTCTGTGTGGAGACAAACCTTCCATCTCAGCTATCACGATGGAGCTGAGCAAAGAAACGCTGGACACTATGTTAGATGGGCTGGGCCGAATCCGAGACCAGCTTTCTGCTGTGGCCAGTAAATGATCCAACCAGCTGGCGGCGCCCACTGCCGTGCCCCAGCGGCTCGTGAGCAGCGAGGCACCTCCCAACACGCAGGCTGCCCTGCAGCTGACAGCAGCCAGGATGGTGGGGATGGAGGGGTTCCTGCCATCCAGAAGGCACAGTTGGATTGGGAGGAAGCAGCCAGGCCCCTTGCTGTTCTCCTCGCTTATCTGTTTTCTCTTTCTGAAGCTGGTGAGCAGAAGCCCCTGTTGTTGAAAGGCTCCTGTGTACAGCTTAATTACTGCCGTGGCAGTATGATGGAACATTTGCTTCGTCAGCTGCCTCTGCATCAGTGTTTGGGCAATTTCAGCCCAAATTGTGGAGCTTATCTAATAAGTTTATTTCCAACCTTAGCTCTGATTAGTTCATTTCCAACCCCAGAACACATGGAGGGAATCAGGCGTGTGATGCCGGCAGTTCTGCTCTGTTAGAGAAGCCAGGCAAATCTCACCAAGCAGGGCCACTGAAGCACAACCCGTCCAGAGCGTTCCCTGAGCTCCCTGGGCCTTGCTGGACCGCCTCTTCAGTGTGGGGAGTCTGAAATGGGTGCTAATTCTCTTCTTTGTAAAGCCAGGGCTCCCTTTCTTGATATAATGCAGGCACTCTGGGGTGAAGAAGTGGGAATAATTGGAAATAAACAACAGTTCTCAACATTTTTCCTGATTCAGGTCGTGATTCTTAATAGCTTCCGTCCTTCTCCCGAGTTGTTTTCTTTGGCCAGTGCTGTGTCTAGTTCTTAAAGATTCCAACTTCCTAATTTCCAGCTAAGGCCTGGACCCATGAAATCAGGCAGCTAAACCTCACCACCTTCCTGGTTTTTACCTGTCATGTAGAACAGAAGGAAGCAAGGCTGACAGTATGTGCTTATTACCAGAGCTATGATGAAGGCAGTCCTTAGAGTTTAACCAAGGGATATCGTCTCTGTCACTGCCCTCATATGTCACAGGGACTCCTCGTGTGGATGCTTTTCCCTCTTCATTATCCAGATCATCCCTGGCAATAGCTTGCAGCCTGCTCTCTGAACACTTGTTTTACCAGATTCTCTGGTGGTGTATTTGGGGTAGATGGAGGAGGTAGAACCTCAGGTTAAGAATATACACTTGGGGGTCAGGCAGCCAGGGTCACACGCCAGCTCTTCTCAGTGGTGAGGGGCTTAACCTCTAAGGCTCAATCCCCACCTACTTCCTCCTTTAAACAAAAAAAGATTAAGTGGGTATAGTAATAATACCTACTTCGTAGGACTTTTGTGAAGATTAAATGATATAATACACCTAAAAGCACTTAGCATCGTTATGGCTAATAGGAAAGGCTCCATAATGTTAGCTTTGATTAGTAATGGGAGTGAGAGTAGAAAGCTTGGTGCATTCGTTGTTTCATAACGGGGTTGGTGTGAGAATGAATGTTGTTATCCTCCCTTTATCAACAGGGAAACCAGCTCATTGAGGTTTAGTCACCTGCTGGTAAATGGCCTCATTAGGACTTGGGCCCAGATTTCTCTAGCTTTCTCTGTATGACACAGGACTCTGCAAGGGACATGGAGTTCTGTCTGTGGCTGGCTCCATTTGGAAAATGTTGAAACTAAAGTAGAGATGAGAAATCTTATCTGAGCCCACCCAGTGAGATACTAGGAAAGTCAAGGGAAAATATTCCAAGCTCTTTGTCTGCAATCTCCTGGAACCCAAGCTGTCTTCCTTTAAAATGGTGGATCTCAGCCCTTTGGGTGCCACATCCATTGAGAATCTGATGAAAGCTGTGGATCCTTTCTGTGGGAAATGAACATTCAGTTGTTTACATGCAATGACAAGAGGTCATGGACACCAGAAACCAACCCACCACTTCTAGGTTGGGAAGCTCTAGACTTACCCTCAGGTTGGGTTCATCCTGGTCATTAATTTATCCTTCTCTGTTTTCCTTCCACTCCCTGTGACCTGTAAACAGAGATCTCAAATCTCTGTTCTCCCAGTTCCTCCATAAGGAACTAACTTGGAGCAAGGAGCCCAGGATAGGGGTACAGGCAGCTATACATTGCTTTAGCCAGATCTATCTGAATAGAGCCATGTGGGTGCATGGCAGAGGACATTTGATAAGTAACTGGAAAAATCAAATGGTTACTACCTTTCACCTCACATGTTTGTTTTAGGGGTTCATCTTCCACCCTGAGTGGTGATGGATTGTTTGTAGATTCTGTATTTCTGGTTGGCCTGACCCTATCTCAGAAGGACCTCCTGGCTTCTACCTATTGACCTCAAAGGAAGCTCTTTCATTCAACACTTACTTGGTTTCCCAGTAGTACTTTGTGTGATGAAGCAGCTGTACCTTCCTTAGGGTATGGCAAGGTTTGGATGTCCAAGCTTCATCCACAAAAGGGCAGTGATCAATTTCTTTGGGGCCCGTGCTGGCTGCTCAACACATTTCACCCGTCCAGCTGCAAGGGTGAGCACCTGGCTCAATCCTGATCAATAGGCATGTGCCACAGAGATTGTCCCATGAATGTACATGACTTAAGTTGGGCCAATTTGCATTTTTCTCAAGGGCTTTCTCTGTTGAAATCAGCAGAAGGAGAAGACTGTCTCCTCCCTCTGGGCTCTTGACAGTGAATGCTAGGTTCTATCTTCCTGCCACTCAGAAGCTGCCCATCCAGACCCCAGAGGTTGCCAGTCCTGCTTCTCCTCTTAGTGTACCCATCAGGATGGACCAGGCTTATGTTAAAGTGTACCCAGGATCTGTTTTAATCAGGGACGGTAAGACACTCAGACACAGAAATGATTGTCATGAAGAAGTTAGTATTTACAGAGCCCTGGAAACAGGAGGTAAGGTATGCCACGCAGGCCACGTGGGAAGGACCGCCTCTTCAGGGCTCTTAGGGGAGATGGAACCACATGCTCCTTTTTCTCTCTGCTCCCCGTTTTTTTTTTTTTAGAGACAGGATCTGGCTGTTACCTAGGCTAGAATGCAGTGGCATGATCGTAGCTCACTGCAGCCTTGAACTCCTGGGCTCAAACAATCCTCCTGCCTCATCTTCCTGAGTATCTGGGACTACACAGGAGCATAACCACCACACCTGACTGATTTTTTTTTTTTTAGAAAGGGGGTCTCACTATGTTGCCCAGTCTGGTCTCGATCTTCTAGCCTCCAGCAATCCTCCCACCTTGGCTTCCCAAGGTACTGGCATTACAGGTGTGAGCCACTGTGCCTAGCCTTTCCTCCCCCTTTTTCATTAAACATTGATTCACTAGTTTCCAGGGAGGGGACCTCTTCCAATCCATTGGGTTGGGGAACAAATTGCATCAGCAGCAAGCAGACAACAGCAAAGAAGTTTGCAACCTGAACACAGCATTTCCGGGGAGCCACGATCCCCTGAGGAGACCTTCACGCTAGCTCCAGGAATGGCCCTCAATGCATAAGTGCATAAACGTTCAGGCAAGCGGTCTCCCATTACTCTGAGGGACAGGCTGAAATTGGACTCAGTAAAGCTCAGAGAGAAAAGGAAAAGTGGTTTATGGAGTGTCCCAGGGAGCACATAACCTCCCAGACACTAGGCCCTTTCATCTAAATGACTCACATGGCTCCATTGTGCCAGTGCTGCCCAGTCAGGGGATCAGACTTATCCCTTGGCACTAGAAGGGTAGTCACTCCTTGACTCCTTCAGAGGGACCTTTTTGAGAAACGGGTGTGGCCAATTCTCTGTGTAACCCCAGGCGCTCTGTCTGGGATCTCGGGTGTTCCATCAATGTGGAGAAATACATTGAGTGCCCCTGGGCACTGAGTCCCAGACACGTGACACTCTAGCCTACAAGGCAGCTCAGGGACGACTGAGCTTTTTTTGAGCTTCACAGTTTTAAGTTGGGAATTTATAGCAACACCTAAGAAAAAAACAATGTGATGCAGTAGCCATCAACAGCAAGCTCTCCACAGCCAGCCGGGCCCTTCCAAGCAGTGGCTGCTGTGTGTGGGATCCAGGTAGGAAGTCAAGAGCAGTCTAAGGGCACATAAATAATAATAAAAAAAAATGTATACCTGGGATTGGTTTTAACCAGGGACGGTAAGACACACAGACATGGAAATGATTGTCATGAAGGAAGAAGTTCGTTCTCACAGAGCCCCTAGAAAGAGGAGACCTGGCACACAAGGCCACTTGGGGAAGGCTCAGCATTAGTCATGGGGAGAGGAGGGAGTGGCCCTGAGCCTTTCCTGGGAGTTTTGCAGGAAGGAATGGTCAAGTCAGCAAGGTGTGCTGAGTAAGTTTAGCATTGGATAGTTTGAATAACTGGTTATTCAAATTCTGGGCTATATAGGGGTGGTCTCTATTTGCCTGGTATCTGGCCCTAGGGTGATTAGGGAAGGGGGGAATATTGCCTCGATCTGTGAGAGCTTGATTGAAAAAAGATGGTTGGGGTGTGGGCTTGGGTTGTACATCAAAGGTGTGCTCCAGGAGAGTCATTCGCTGTCTCTAGGAATCAGCCAGCCCTGGGAAGGGCAGCCTCACCAGGGTCAAAGCCCCAAATGCTAGAGTATTCAAAATAAAGAAAATAAGAATGTATACTTAATATAAATTTATACTGCAGTAGCAATCTCAAGGTTGCAATGGCTTTTAACACAATGAAGGTTTCTTTGCCGATGCCATAATCTGATGAAGGTTGAGGCAGAGGGCAGGATCTCTGCTCCCCATTGTCACTAAGGGGCCGGGGATAATAGAAACTTTATCTCAACACACGCCTCCACAATCACCAAGGCAGCGCAGGGGGCTATGACCATTGCACCCATGATCTTAGAGCTGCTGCCCAGAAGTGACAGGCAAATCACATGGTCACACCTAACTATAAAGATGGCAGAGAAGTTCAATCTTACCATATGCCAGGAGGAAAGAGAAATGGGCTATTTGTGATTAGCTCTGATGAATACGGTACCCTATCATTTGAACTAAAAGATTCCTCTTTTGCTGAAGCTAGTTTGTACTTACAAACAAAAGGAGGAGATTGGAGCGTCCATTCATGAGTATTTGTGCATTTCACTGAGAAAACGTCAGCTCAGAGAGGTCCGGGACTGAATTGGAACTAGAATCTGGGTCTTTCGACTCGAAGGCCAGTGGTTTCTCTATCCCTGCTCCAGTCTGAGGTAAAGAAAACTCATGATTCTGCACAGGTGGCCTCAATGTTCCCTTAATTTAGCGACTTTCAGCTGTCTCCCTCATCAGTCCTGCCTCGCCACTCCCATCTGGATCATGTTCATCTTCCTTTGTCTCCCTTTTCTGGTGATGTTCAAGTCCAAAGGCAAATTGGCATGAGGGCCAGCTGTGTGGGTCTCTCCCACACAAGCCCATTCTGTACGCACACATGGTGGGCGCCATGTCCCACAGCCATCAGTCAAGCTCTGTGGTCCCTGCTCACCCATTTCCAGGAAGTGAGTCCAGCGTGGTGGGAGAGGCTCCCTGTCATTTTATTCAGTAAGCTGAGATGTTATCAAAAGTGAGAGGCTTTAAAAAAAAAATTATTGTTTGTTTTTATATGTTACTCTAGAAACCATTAGCAAGTGGCATTTTGAAAGTTTTCCAGTGGTTGAACATTTACAAGAATTATTTTAAACCTTTAACCGCCGACTTCCAAATACTGACAGTTCCTGAACGTTCTCTTTACCTGCATTATGTTGACTTTTGTACAACTTCCTTCTTTCACATTTCTGTGGTTTAATCGTCCTTTTAAAAACTACTTTAAGAAAGAGAAAAAGATTTCCTAATAGTATTCCCTGGTTGATGCCAAAGGACCCTAATCTCCAAGGAGAGAGAACCATTCTTTATTTGAGGAAATGTCAAGAGCTCTCAAAGGTAAGCCTGAAAGGATGGGTTTCTATTAGTCCAGGGCTCTTGAGAAAGGCTCCGATGGGCTTGTACATCTCATCTGCAGGAAGAGGTAAGATAACTACTCAGGTAATGCACCTCGGCTTCACAGTAAACTGCACAGACCCCATGGCTGCAGAATGGAACTGGCCATGTGGCCTAAGACACACATCACACAATACAATCCCGTCCCAACAAACTGAATGGTAAATGATTGGGAGATGCTTTGGGATATCAGAGGGCATGGGGGTCTTTTTTATAAACATGCTGGATCCCCAGCTAAGGGGATGGTGTCTAGTTAAGATTTCAGGAACTCTGATAAAAGTCCTACTCAAGGTATTTTGCTTATTAAACTTCAGGAAGTGAGAGTCATTGTATTAGTTAGGATATTGATCTGGCTGCTTTATCAAAAACTCAACTTCCACGGATTTAAGAGTTTAGATCAGGGGTCCTCAAACTTTTTAAACATGGGGCCAGTTCACTGTCCCTCAGACTATTGGAGGGCTGGACCATAGTTAAAAAAAAAA
>VSMD01001072.1:1092-50870 GCA_008750895.1 Mirza zaza
AGGGGAGGGGAGGGGAGGAAGGGAGAGAGGGGGGGGGAGGGGGGGGGGGGGGGGGGGGGGAGGGAAGGGAAGGGAAGGAAAAGGTATCAGTGATTCAGGAATCAGATTCATTAGGTCCTAGGCCCATCTCTGTCACTGACTCCTTGTTAGCTTTGGCCTTAGCCCTTCCCTCTTGGGACCTTCTTTTTCTCATCTGTAAAGGAAGGCAGGCAAACTGGGACATCTTAAAGCAAGCTTCAGGTGGTCATACTCACAGAGTGGGTTGTTTGGGTGTGGGAGGAGGAAGTTATGGGGAAGTTTTGTCCCATGCCTAGGCAAGAGATTAGAAGATGGTTTGGAAATACTTAAGAATAAATTTAACCAAGGAGGTGAAAAATTTGTATACTGAAAACTATAAGACATCGATGAAATAAAGAAGGCATAAATAAATGGAAAGCTATCTGTGTTCATGAATTGAAAGAATTAATATTATTAAAATGTTCATACCATCCAAAGTGACCTACAGACTCAATGCAATCCCTATCAAAATCCAAATGGCATCTTTCACAAAAATAGAAAAAAACAATACTAAAATTTATATGGAATCACAAAGACCCTGAATAGCCAAATCAATCATACAAAAGAACAAAGCTGGAGGCACCACACTGCCTTATTTCAAACTATACTGCAAAGGTATAGTAATTGAAATGGTATGTGGGAGCTGAAGTGGGAAGATTGCTAGAGCCCAGGAGTTGAAGCTTATAGTGAGCTAAGATTGGTCTACTTCACTCCAGCCTGGGTGATAGAGCAAGACCTCGTCTCTAAAAAATAAATAATAATAATAATAGTATGGTACTGGCATAAAAACAGACACATAGACCAATGTAACATAGAGTCCAGAAATAAACCCACACATAGACTGTCAACTAATATTTGACAAAGGCGCAAGGATACACAACAGGAAAAATATGGTCTCTTCAATGAATGGTGCTGGGAAAACTGGATATCCAAATGGAAGAGAAAGAAACCAGACCCCTTTCTTACATCACTCACAAAATTTAACCTAAAATGAATTGAACTAAATATAAGACCTGAAACCATAAACTTCTTAGAAGAAAACATAGGGGAAAACTCCTTCATGTTGGTCTTGGCAATGATTTCTTGGATATGACAGCAAAAACACAGACAACAAAAGCAAAAATAAACAAGTGAAACTACAAACCAAAAAGCTTCTGCATAGCAAAGGAAACAAGGAAATGAAAAGACAACCTATGGAATGGGAGAAAATATTTGTGAACCATATATCTGATAAAGACTTAATATCCAAAATATATATGGAACCCATACAACTCAATAGCAAACAAACAAACAAACAAACAAAAAACCACTTCACAAATAACCTGATTAATAAATGGGCAAAACCCTAAACAGACATTTTCCCAAAGAATACATACAAAGGCCAACAGGTATATGAAAAGGTGCTCAACATTACTAATCATCAGGGAAATGTAAATCAAAACCACAATGAGATATCACCTCACACCTGTTAGGTTCCTTAATATTTAAAAAAAAATTACCATATAATTGAGCAATCTCACTTTCAGGTATAGATCCAAAAGAAATGAAACCAGTATCTGGAAGAGATATCTGCACTCCCATGTTCATTTCAGCATTATTCACAATAGCCAAGAAGGATAACAACCTCAGTGTCTGTTGACAGATGAATGAATGTGATACACACATGTACACATATATATACACACACACAATATTATTTAGACTTAAAAAAGAGAAAATCCTACTATTTGGAACAACAGGGATGAGCCTTGAGGGCATTATACTAAGTGTACTGTCTGACAGAGAAAGCCAACTATTACATGATCTCACTTATATGTGGAATCTAAAAAAGTCAAACTCAGAGAAACTGAGAGTAGAATGGTGGTGACAGGGCCTGCATGGTGAGAGAAATGAGGAGATGTTGGTCAAAGGGTACAAACTTTCAGTTATAAGATTAAAAAGTTCTGGGGATCTAATAGTTAATAATATTGTATGGTATACTTGAAATTTGATAAGAGAATAGATCTTAAATATTCTTACCACAAACACACAGTAACTATGTGAAGTGATGGATTTATTATCTAATTTCATTGTGGTAATCATTTCACAATATATTAAGTATATCAAATCTTATATTGTCGTATACCTTAAATTTATACAATTTTATTTGTCAATTATACCTCAATAAAGCTAAAAATGGGGAAAACAGAATAAATGCAAATGGTTAATAAATATATTGAAAAGGAAAAAAAAGTAGTTTGTTTCACTGCTGTGATTGTTGTTAGATTGATTTTGTTTCTAGATTTATTATTATTTTCTTCTATAAATGCCATCAGAGTCCCAGATAGAATTTCTGCTTTGATGCTGTACATCTCTCCAAGCCTGGTTACCTGGTTACCTGGAGTGGACAAGCCCACCAGAAATCCCAAGGTCTCCAGGCTTCTTTCTTTAATCATGGAGTAAGTGAGACTTTTTTCTGGACTTCATCAAACGCTGATGGCCCTCTAGAATCAAAGCTATCTTCCAAGTGGGAAGGAACCCCAAATCCACATGAAAGTGAAGGTGAACAAACATCGTCTCCCTTCCTCTATTCCTTCCTTTCTCCCTCTTTTTTTTCATCTTCTAAGAAAATATTTATTGTATTTCCATTACACAAGTAATGTATATTATTGTAGGGCAATCAGAAAATAAAAATTTGGGTATATATGTACAAGGTAATAATATGCAACTGTTGAAAAGCATACATTTAAAAAAACATAAAGTAGATTTCTATATATTGACATGGAAAGATGTTCATGACATATTGTTTAGTGAACAAAGCAGTTTACAACACAGTGTATATAGTGTGACCCCATTTATATTAAAATATACACATACATATATGTTTATATGTGCTTACAAATGTCTGGAAAATCTATATGCCAACCTATTCACAGCAGTCCTCTCTGGGGAAAGGGGTGGCCTCTAGAATATACTTCTGTCTGGCTTTATTATTTATTTATTTGGTTTGATTTTTCACAACAACTCTGTATTACTCTTGTAACTGAAAAAAAAAAAAATTAAGGAAGTAAAAGAAAAAACTAAAGGCAAAGAAAGAGCCAGTGTGGATATTTCTATGTTGAAATAAAAAAAGTATATCAATAAGCCACATATACTCTTCACTCCTCCTTCCCCTCTCAAGGCAATCACTGTTAATATTTTGTTACATAACTTAATATGGTTTTTAGCCATGTAATACATATATCATTTTTTATTTACATAAATGAAATTATATTATACATGCTCTTTTCTTCTAACCTGCTTTTCTCACCTAATGATATAGCATGAACATATTTAGGTTGTTTCCTTTCTATGTCCCTATTAAAAACAAGGCTATTATGAATATTCCCGGGCAGTTAAATCTTTGAACACATTATGTCCTTAGAATAAATAATTTTAAATGACACTCGTGGGTACAAGGATTTGTTTGTTAAGGTTTTTACTCCGTGACACCAAATTACCTTCCAGAAAGGGCTTGCCAGTACTTTCTCCCCACAGTGACATGTGGGTGGGCCTGGTCTCCACATCATCTGTCCCCCTCCATGAGTTAGTTCTCTTTGAAAATTTTTGTTCATTTAGTAGTTGAAAAAAGTGTAATCTCTGTGTGATTTTAATTATCATTCCCTTGATTACTATTAAGACTGAACGTTTCTTAATGTTTCTTACAGTCTGTCTTTTGATGAGTTGCTTGTTTGGGTATTTTTCCAATCTTCCCGCTGAGGTGTTGTCTTTTCCTTATTGATTTGTAAAAGCTCCTTATATATTAAGGATATTAATCACTATCTTTCAGCTATGTGGTAATTTTTCAAGTATGTCATTTTGGTTTCTAACTTTATCAATGATTTTTTTTAATGCACAGAAGTTTTTAAACCTTGAGTCACATTTATCGATCTTTTTCCTTTCTAGTTTCTGTGTTTGGTACTATATTTAGACTATCCTCTCTGCTCCAAGCCTATACAAATATTTACCAATACTTTCTTCTGGTGTGACACTGCACTCTTCAATCCATCTGGCTTTTATTTGAGTGCATGATATGAAGCGGAAGTTTAAATGTCCTTTTTGGAAATGGCTAGCTAGTTGTCCCCACACCCACACTGATGGTCCCTCCACGTGGGTTTTGTTAGGAATACTCTCTTTACCTCATCTACTGAACAATTCTTGCACATGGGTGTGTTGCAGGACTCACTTTCCTGTTTTAACTATTCGATTAAGACTCAAGGTTTCAAGGTGGCCCCTCGCTTTCTCCAAGCTGTCGGAGTCACAGCAGCCCTAAATGTATGCACCAGGGATGGAAGGCAGCTACAGGAGACAGGCACCGAGGGGACTGAATGTACAGCCATACATCCAGAAATGACCTCTAAATATAGCCCAGTCCTGCACATTTCCAAACCTCCAGTGTACCAGCCGTTGCCCAGCAATCCACCAAAAGCCCCACATTCAGAGACAAAAACTCTCTCCGCCTGCTGGCGCTGGCAACCTCTGGGTGTCACTGCGGAGCCGTTCTGTGCCGCCTGGAGGGCGCAGGCTCTGGGGAAGATGCTGGGGGCTCTCTGGGCACCCTGGTCCTTGTGGGGCTCCAGGAGTCAGGGCAATGGGACACAGGCAGAGTCTGCAGCTCCCCAAGGCCACCAGCTTGGCTTCATCGCAGTCCTCATATGGAACTACACGCTGCTTCTTCAAGAGGGCAGGGGTGACTGAAGCTCCAGGGGCAAGGCCATCATGAAGTCATAGCAGCCCAGGTTGTTTGTAAATCACCCCAGCAGCAGCAGTTCTCCAGTTCGCTTGCATGCTGACCTGGAGGTTCAGCCAGATAGTAGAAGGGCAGGGAGCAGGAAAGGGGTGGGATTGGCAAGGACACTTGATAGATGCCCATTCACGTGCTCATGACAATGCCTCTGTATTCACAGTTTTCATTACACAGTGTTTCACAGCCAGGATCGCCTTTGGGAAAACGCAGCTCCAGGCAGAATCATCTCCACTTTCTCCATGTGTAAGGACAGACCTTGGTACACAGTTCAAGACAAGTTTGTTAAATAAAAAAGTTGAAAAATCTCTTGTAGGAACTTGAGCAAGCTCCTGTTCCTCTCCAATGCTGTCTTTTCTCACTGGACAACTCTAAAGTTGTGCCAAATGTGAGGATTTAAAAACATTATCAGGCTGTGTGAGTTCATCCAGCTGAGATGAACTGGGGAAGAGGGTTGTAGTCAGGAGAACTGGCATGGTCTCAGGAGTGTGTCCAGGCATAGGAAGTGGGCCAGGAGAAGAAGGCTGCAGTCTGCCCCAGGCTGGATATGTGGTTCAAGGGCCCACTCAATGCCTGCAGTTCCTAGGAAGGGCTCACAGCAGGAAAGTGCAGATTAGTGCTCTCTTTGCAAAGAGCTTTGAAAAGTTCTCTCTGGCTGCTGCAGAGAGAGTGAGTTGGCAGGCTCAGGAGCAGAAGAGTAAGAGCAGCGGGGTGCAGGAGATGAAGGCAACTCTGCAAGGACTTGAGATGTACTTTGGAGGTAGCCCTAGACTTATCGATTGATGGAATTTGTAGGGTGAGGAAAAGAGAAGCCTTAAGGATGGAATCTAGATTTTGGCTCAGACATGACAATCTCTCTCTCTCCTCTCTCGCCTCTCTCTCTCTCTCTCTCTCTCTCTCTCTCTCTCTCTCTCTCTCTCTCTCTCCCCCCCCTCCACACACACACACACACACACACACACACAATTGAATAGTGAAAGAATAAATGAAAAAGTAACAAAAAGGTGTTGTCCATAGGTAAAGAGAGAGAATAGAGAATGGGGAGAGGAGACAGTGATGGAAGCTAAATCTCTAAACCTTTTGTTTTATACTTTTGGATTTAGAACCATTTAATATTTCATATCATTTAAAAGCAAAATTAAATCAGAGAAAAAATCAATCCCTTAAAGTTGAAAACAAATTTAAATAAATAAATCTATCTGTATATCAAGTTGATGGCATAATCATACAGAACAGAATAATTTGAAGATTTTTGATATAGAGTATTTTGACTACATTTCCCTGGTGGATATATACTGAAGACAAACAGAAAGAAATATTAAATTTCATTCAGTCTTTTGTTAGTAGTTATGATGATATTTTTATTATAACACACACATATATTAGACTAAAACAAATTATATATATATTCACATATTAGAAAACAGCAAATAAATGATATTGTAAATGCTGTTTGGAAAAATGATTTTCAGCATAAGAGAAAAGAGATATCATTATAGAATAAAAGACATTAAGTAAAATGCATTATAATCTTTCTCATTAATTGAAAATTTCAGTATGAACTCCTTAGATTTTGCTTTTCTAAAGGTGCATATTTTCTATCTCTGTCCACTGAAAAGGCAAAGAAACAATGCAACCCAGTAATAAAGAACATTCCTAATATTCAGCTTTAAATACTATTTCCCATTGAAACATGCCAGGGCTCCTTGGAAAAATGGTTTTCTGCCACGTCTCTGGCAGAAAATATACCATGGTGAGCTGAAGACTTCTTGTGGTGCCTAAAATTATCAGCAATTATTAGAGTCATGACCAAAGGACATAGAAGGATGTTTACTTCTGATGATGCCAGAATAGTTTGTCACAGACTGACATTTCTGCTGAAAACAGCTAGAACAGCTGAACAAAATTTGGGGAAAAAAATCTGTTTGAAGATATTGAGGAACTACCAATGCAGTGAGGACTTAAGAGACCAAGATACCAGAGAGAGACACATACACACAGAGGTGAGCCTGAAATTTGGCACCACTTTTCTTCTCAAGGCTTTTGCCAATTCCAAGCAGTGACTAAAGAGGCTGGGGGGCTGAGCAGTATTTCCATAGTTTTTTGGGGTGAGACAAGCATTGGCAATCAGGGTTCGCTGGGGAGCAGGGCTGGTAAACAGATTTTAGGTTGGTATCCCCAAAGGGCTACAGCTAGGATTAGGAGTGAACAGGAAAGTTATCTAATTGTTGTCAGCACTGTATCCACAGGTAAGGTGAACAAACGCTAACCACTTGCTTCCAGAAGCCCTGTTTCTATTTGTGTCTGGACCTGAAGAAAAGCAAACTAGCAATCACTCTATAGGTGGCCCTGTTTGGAGGAGGCATATCTTCTTTGATGCCTAGAAGTATAATTGTAAGATTTTCACAAATGTACAATTGATTGTTAATAGCTAATGTATTCATAGAACTACACACTCTTAGGTAACAAAAAGTCACACTCTTTAAAAGTTCAGATGCTTGAGTCCTCTCCTAAGGAACTTATCATGTGTTATCCAGCCTAGGCTTGAACTCTTCAATGGCAGGGACCTTGCACTCCCTTGGAGTAGCTAACCAAGCTAACTCTAGCCTCCAAGGATCACTGGTATTGAAGGGGCAGGGGGAAGATTGGAGTCATTTGTTGTGTATTCATCCAACAGTGAAAGGAAGAGTCTTTTCCTCTTAGAATAAATACCATGGACTTTCTTGGCCTCTCCATCTTATCTGTACATGTAACAGCAATGTACTCCAAAGCATTGCAAGTCTGTCCCACCAGCAACTTGTCAGCAGTGAGTTTCAAGCAGGAACCAAGTCAGTTGTTTGCAAAACAATAGGTGACATGATTGAATTCAAACTGTTAAAAAAAATTTGCAACTGGCTTTTGAATGTGCTGTTAGGATCCATGTTTGCCATTGTGCCTGAGACCATAACTGTCACTGTAAAGAACTGGGCAGCTTTGGTACTTACTTCCCAGGCAGTCAATGATTGTGGTTACTGTTTTTCACCTTATAGATGAGGTGTCTACATTGAAATAGAGCCCAATTTCCATGTTTGGTTTTTCCAAAATGCAGTTCTTACATCAGTGAGGGTTAGCAAGTGCTGTTCATGGGTGGTATTGCACATCATTCAGTTATTCCTTGGTCCCTGATAACAATCGGCAGCATTCAGAGGCTCTCAGTGGAGACAAGGCCTTTCTACTCATCTTGATGCCATCAGACCAGAGATGGGCATGGTGACAGTGTGGCCCACTGTTTATCATGGAGCTACTCATGAGGTCCTCAGACCACGAACCATAGTTCGTGAGGAACTAGTTCATGCCAGTCTGGCCCCAGACATCCAAGCACCAATCTATAATTTTCTGCAGCTTTCAGGCATTCAAATGTGTGGATAGTTATCAGAAGCTGGATATTTCCTAAGGAGTGAAATAGAACATTAAGAAGGAAGACTTGAAGATATGTAACCAAACCCGGCTCTCCACTGTACACCCAGAAGCTTTTCTGTCTCCGTGCACCTGTCTTACACTTGAATGGTTTCCTTTTCCTATTACCAAGTCTAAATTAAAATTAAATTTTATCCTTATTTGAAGGTTTAACTAATGCCACTTCCTCCTTGAAGTCTCCCTTAACTGACTCAGTAAAAAGTGAGCTTTCCCCTAGTGACTGGAAATTCCTTGAGGAGGGTTCAATTTTGGACACATGAAGTTGAGGTGCTTAAGAGACATATGAATTAAGATGAGCAGAAGACAGCTGGGCATATGGATCTGAATTCTCAGGAGAGAGGTTTAGACATAAAATAAAGATCTGAGAGTCACCAATGTCTAGATGACAGTTGAGACCACGAGAGCAGATGTGAGAGATTGCCCAAGGAGAGTATGTAGACCAAGAAGAGGAATATGTGCCATATAAAAGTTGTATTCACAGTGTAGCAAAGGTCTGTTGGCTATTTCTGGACAATGTGAGAATTGAGTAAGTAAAAACTCAGGCATCTCCACCCTGAGACTTGACTGATTCTGATAATGATGACACTAGCTCCTATATACTATGTCTTAGGCATCCTGCTAAGAATTTTGTATGCATATCTCAGCAAATTCTCCAACTACTGCCTAAGGTAGTTACTAATATCCTCATTTGATGGATGAGGAAACCAAGTCACAGAGAGGTCAATTAACTTACCCAAGGTCACACAGCCAGCAAGGGGTAAAGCTAAATTTGAGCCCACTTCTGGGCTGATATGCTGGGACCTGAGCCCTCTTCTCTCCCTTGACCTTTACTCAGCTCTCCACCAGCTCCTTCTGTGTTCCCTAATCACTGTCTATTTACTTGTTTGTTCATCCTATAGACTGACAGCAAATTAAGGGCAGGGACCGTGTCTCATTCCCCTATGTGCCCCTAGAACCTGGGATATAGTACCTTATGGATGTGTGATGAATGAATAAACCAAAGAAAGAAAGGAGGGAGGGGTGGAAGGAAAGATGGAGTGAAGAAAGTGGAGAGAGAGGAAAGAAAAGGATTAAAGGAGGGGGAAAAATATGATAATCTGAGGATTGTAAAGTTCTTGGATTGGGGAAAAGGGTAGTGCCCATCCTTCCTCTAGACAGGGAAGCTAAGGAAAAAAAAAAAAACTAGTGTAGATGGGAAGAGGGAGAAATGATCAATTTTTCTGCAAGATGAAATACTCTTGACCTTTGTAAGAAATTAAAAGAATGACAGTTTACAAATAAAAATGACTGTGATCCCTTGATTATACAGCAGGAAAATCATATAGCAGGGCTTGCTATCCATTTACCCAGGATGCAACTTTGTCCAATTTAGGAATACCGATTTGACAGGAGGTTTTCACCCACTCGGTCTACTTGAAATTGATGGAGAATATGTGGTGGCGTGTCTGCTATCACTTTTCTAAAATTTACTGCCACTTAACACAAAGTCAATTGATACTTTTAAGAATGTGAAGTATTAAGCACAGTGTAGGTGTTTCAGAAATATTTAATGAATGATTGATGGGCAGAAATTGCTCTAAGAGAGAACATGTCAAATCACAAACTTAGAGAAAAATGAAAGGAGGGAAGAATGATTAAAGAGTCAGTAAAAAATTGTACAGATTAAGAGGGAAGAAGGACGATGACATAGCAAAAGAAACTATCCACTTGAAAGCATCTGCACTCCATTTTCCCTGCAATCAGATAATAGTGAGGGATGTCAGAAGGAGGATCCTGAACAGGTATTCCATTTGTTAGTAAAAAATCAAAGAAGAGAAAACAAGCTTTCATCGAAGCAGTCTTCATTTTCATTAGACATAAGGGAGGACTTTCTGACCTCCAGGAACACTAAAAAATTCCACTAAAGAGGTTATGAATTCTTCAGCCATTAATATCTTCAAAATGGAAACAGACCTTCACGTATTCTTGCCAGTTCAACCTGTCACTTTTGAGGAACAAGTTTGTGCTGGGGGGAGCAGCCTAATACAGGGACAGTGCACTGTACTGGTCCAAAATGCCAGCATCTAGGCCACATTGTCTACTCACAAATGATATGCCCTTGTGTAGGAGACTGACATTATATTTTCCTAGTTTAAGAATTAAATTTAGTGAGTAATGTACGTGTTCTGCCCAGAGCGTTTGAAAGTAATTTTTTTCGGACAGGTCCCTGTGATAGATAAACAAGGTTGTTGCCTAGAGGCATAACAAAGGACCTGAGCTGCAAGTAAGCAAAAGCTGCCCAGCCCCACGACATTGGGGGTCTGGAGGCCACACGATAAACACATTGTTCCTGTGATTGCTGCTTAAGCCCCATAAGATGGCTGGTTAGTCAATGACAGGTAAGACCCCTCAAGGGAGGGGCGACCTAAGCCAGGATAAGCCACTGGGGATCAGTCTAAGATCTTAGGGGATCACCCTAAGAGAAACTGGGGATGAAAAATGCCCCCTGTGGCTGCCTTGCCCATCCTTGCTAATCTCGGTCCGTGATCTATGCCTGATGCCTAGAGCAACCACCTGGAAACTTTGAGTCAGGGGACATATGTGTCCTTAAGTCTACCTGTTCTGGAATTTATGGCCATTGCTGCAATCAATGCCTGTGTGGTTATGTATAAGGAACTAACTTTAATTTTTTAGAGTATAAAAATAAAACTGACAGGTGTATTAACACTCGAGTCAACCATCTGTATGTGTGTCTGTGTTTCTCTTTGTGTTCTGCATTTTTGTGTTGTGTTCTGTATTCATCCTCCGTCCTGTAAACAGGCCACAGCACCCTTGACCAAATTCTCTAGCTTTGTTGATCCTCTGTTTATTTAATGTGAAAAGGGGACTCCATCAATCAGAGGGTTGCTGTAAAGATCAACTAAGGGACTATGCATATAGTGCTTTGTAAACAGCAAAGCAATGTGTGAATGTTATAATAATTATTTTGAATTCTAGAGTTTGAAATAATAATTGCCACCCTTATCTCAAATTCACAAAGCAGGTAGCCAAGGCACCCTTTTCAGGCTAAGGGGTATATTGCTGAATTTTATTTGCTATTTTTATTGAGGCTTTATTTGTTTGATGATGTCTTTTTTTATGTGTGTGCCCTACTTCTGAATAATAATTTGAACATGGAATTCAGGGTTGGCAATTTTTTTCCCTGAGTTTATTGAAGATATTCACCTGTCTTTTAGCATCTGTTTTTTTATGAAAAGTCTATATTCAGCCTAATTGTCATTTCTTTGAGGGTAATATTTATTTTTTTCTCTCTGGAAGCTTTTAATATTTTTTTTCTTTCTCTTCAATGTCCTAAAGTTTCATCATAATATGTCTAGGGGTAAATTTGTTTCTATATATTCTACTCAAGACTCGATGTGATTCTTTCATCTGAAGACATGTATCTTATTTCAATCATTGGCCTTTGTCACTTCAAATATTGCCTGTCTCTCTCTCATTGTCTACATCTTCTCCTCATGGGTCTCCTATTAGATATGCTGGCTCTTGTTATTCCATTCTCTAAATTTCTTAATGGCACTTTCAAATATTCTCCATTTATTTATATCTCTGTCTTGCATTCTGGGTGATTTCCTTGGCTCTATTTTCTAGTTCACTGTTTCTTTCTTCAGCAGTGTCCCATCCGCTATCTCATTAGCTGAGTTTTTCAATTTAATAACTACATGATTCATTTTGAGAAGAACCAGCATTGTTTTTCAATTCTTCTTGTATTGTGGTGTCCTGTGCTTTCACTGTGGCTTATTTTTATCTCTGTAATTATTTTAAACACATATGCTTTATAATTTCTTTTATATTGCTCTATTATTCCAAAATTTTAGAGTGTTAGTTCTTCTGTTGTATCTGCTGATTCCCCCTCATTAAGGTTTATTTTCTTATATAGTTTGTAATTTTTATTTTAGGGTGAGGCTATATATTGTTTAAAATCTTGGAGGACAATGTGCCCTGGTTTGTGAAAGAGTCTCTATGGACTGGCCTGGTGCATTTTTTTTGTTTGTTTGTTTGTTTGTTTGTTTGTTTGTTTTTGCCAAGGGTCCCAGGGGTTTTAATGGTTCTAGACCAACTTTTATAATAATGTCTCATCTTGTGGTTCCTGTCCCATGCAAATAGTTTAAATTCTGATGTCCTATCCATGGGAAATGCAGATTTTCTCATGGGGGACATTTCTCATTGCGTCCATCCAAAGCCTGGATGGACATTAAGCTTCCTCACTCCTTCTTCTGGGTGATTGAGTTTTTTCTAGTCTATGAAGAAGAGGGATACTTCAAGGATCAGGCCTTTATGCAAGGGAGTTAGTTCCAACTCCCCTAACATGGACATATCTTCCTAATATGTCTCTTCTCTTTTCCTAGGACCCAATGTCCAGCCCCTGGGACCTCTATGAGTTTCACATTCCCTAAGGGCTGCTCCAGGATTAACTTATACTTACTGTTCTGGCTTGATTATTTCTCTATATTTGGGGTGCCTAGAGAGTTCCATGTGTTTTTCCCCTTGGAATTTGGCACTATATTTTATTTTTTTTTATTTTTAAGAGATTTTTTTTTAGAAAAGCAGAATAGTATAATAAATACCTAAATATTCATGCACTAGATTTAAAAGTATTTTCTTCTTGTCACACTTACTTCATCTATTAGTTTTCTAAAACATTTCAAAGTAACTTACAGTCACGATGGGATCTGGCCTCCAATTACAACAGCTTGCATCTCTGTAAAAATAAGGGCATTCTCCTACATAACCATAATATCATTATCATACTTCAGAAAATCACCCTATTATCAATTAGTATTCAGATTTCACAAATTATTTCCAAACTACATTTTATAGCTGATTTTTTAAAAATTATGATTTGGTCAAGAATCATACGCTGCATGTTTTATGTCTTTTTATTCCATTTTAATCTAGAACCATCTCTATGACACTGATTTTTTTGCAGGAAAAAAAATCAATTGTGTTGTAGATTTTTCAGTGTACTAGCTTTATCCAATTATTTCCTTGTGGTTGTTTAACTTAATCCTCTGTCCCCATATTTTCTGTAAGTTGAAAATCAGGTTTAATGGCTTGACTTTTGTAAGAATATTTCATAGAGGATGTTGTGTATTTCCCATTGCATCACGCTAGGAGGAGGCACATAAAATCTTGTCGGCCCATTATTTGGGATTCTAAGATTGATGCTAGGGTTAAAGTGATGACAACCTGATTCCTTTGCTGTAAAGTAATAATTTTTTCCTTCATAACAAGCAAGTAATCTCTGAGGTGTTTTTACCAAGTATTAAAGGCAGCTTAGGGATGTGTTTTATCCATGTTTCTGTGAATTTTGGGGAATAGACAGCATTCCTGTCAGCTCAGTGCTCCATGTTGGTAAGTTCCTGCCGAGGGTAGGCACAGAGACAAGTGGGGCACAGTCTGCCTGAAAGGAGCTCACAGCCCAGTTGGGGAGATGACACAAAGCCATACACAGATATCTCTGACCCCCACCACTCTGGCTGGAATGAATCACCTCCTTCCTTACAGGGAAAACCAAAGTGCTGCTCTTTCAGAAGCTTTTCTCTCCCCATTTAGTTCAGCAAAGCTTTCCTGAGGCCCTTCTCTATGTGAAGACTGTGGCCATGGGAATAGGGCAATGAACAAAGCTCACCTCTTGCCCTGTGAGGGTGTGAGGGCTAATTGGAGAGACAGACACATAAACAGACAATCCCAGTCCGGCATGCTGAGCACTCTAACACAGGATTAAACAATGCGCTGTGGGAGGTCAGGGGAGAGCAATTACCAAAGTCCTGGCCCTGTGACCACATGTGGAAGTGAGCACTCCTCCTCTGAATGGTCCTTACACTTTCTTCGGGCCTCCCTTGTGCTACTTAGCATTGACTACATTTTCTTACTATAATTTGCAGGCAAACTAGGAGCTCCTTTAGGATAGAAATTGACCACGGGTTTCCCAAGAGCCTTGCACTCTTTCTGATAGGCTCAGTGACACTTTATTGGACCTTGCTATGGTCTGGCTCCCCCCACCCTAGAAAGGTAGCCCATAAAACACCCCATAGTATTCCAAATGGTGTTTGTCTGGTGCAGAGAGCATAAGACTCTCATCTTCCCCTGACTGGACGCTCTGCATCATCAGTGACAACACAGCCAAAAAGTGCATCCATTTTGAAGTGATCATTTTGCCTCACTGCCTCAGATTAAACCAGCTATGAACTGAGCCCCCTCAGTATTTTTTTTTCTTTCAGACACTGTGAATAACCCTCACTGTAGCTGCACCGGCCTTTGCCCTCAAACCTCTGAAGTGATCCAATCCATTTCTGATTAAGAATTAAACATTTTCTGCTCAGGCCAGGCTCTGCTAATCCAGAGCAGTGTTTAGTTTATTGCCTTTCAGGCTTCATGTCTTCTTGAGTGACTGAGTGGGCAGACATGTCTATTCACTGCAGAGAATTTCCTGGAATTAGCAGTTCAGTAAAGAAAGACCTTCCCATAAAGGCATTAAGGCAACTACAGCTGAAAAATAAATTTTAACCACAGTATAAAAAAAATGGTTAATCCCAGTTTGCAATTAATTTCAGCCTCTAATCAATTCCTCCTGTGAGTAAAGCACATGAGAAATACTATCTCCAAATGATTAATTCATAGCAAAAGGTCACTTCTTTGAGGTATGAGCAGTGTCTGGAATCTTTCCCTACTTACAGGTCTCAACAGTACTGACCCGAACACGTTTTCCTCCTGCAGAGGTCTTAACTTTAGTCAGAGAATCACAGTCTATTATTTATTCTTCACACTGAAGAAAACGACATATAAACATAGAAGTCTGGTATTGCCAATGGATCAATTAGAAAAAAAAAAAAAAAAAGATTCCTCCAAGCTGAGTAGTCTTCCTGCAGTTGTGCCAACTTCAACACAGCTGTTATTTATTTATTATAAATAAATAACATTATTTATAATAATAAATAATGTTATTTAATTATTATTATTTACTAATAATTAAATAACATTATTATTATTTAATAATAATGTTTATTATTAAATAAACATTATTAAATGTTTATTTAATAATAAAATGGGTACTTCTAGGAGAACCACTGGTGGCTAACTAGAAAGGTAGCACTCGAGCTATCATTTTCTGCACTGATTTCAGAATAAAATAGATAAAGCAAAATTCTCTGTTAATAATTAATAATGCCTCTGTCCTTTCCACCTTCCCCTGCACATCTAATCCCAGGTGCAGAGAGGGCAGAGAGAGGAAAAGGTAGAGAAGAGACAGGGCTCTGAGACAGAGAGTGCAGAAGCTCCTTCTGGGGAGATGGCTACATTTTTGAAGGCAGCCTGGCTATGCTTGCTGTGGGAAAGCTTGAGTTCAGCGGTGCTGGGTGCCAGGTTACCAGTGGAAACTAAGATGTTTGAGGTGGTTCCTGCACATGAGTCAGGCCCAGGTGCTCTCCTGGCTGGCCCCAGCGCTCATGCCCCATCTCTGGGTCCTTCAGGAGGCTCGCATTTTGAACTGTTACTGTCCACCATGGAAGAATGTTCTGAGAATGTCCCACTCCTCCCAGTACTGTTAACCCCTCACCACCAAACAGAAAAACACAAAAGTATGCCCTCTGGAAGATGTAACTTTAAGGATAGCTTTTGGTTTAAGGGGTTGTGTGTGGATGGCTTTTTGTTTGTTTTGTTTTATTTTGCAGGGGAGAGGTGAACAGAACCCAGGTGCTCTCTGTCTGTGCTTTGCTGTGTGTGAGAAACATCCTTTCTGTGGATTGACAGGCAATGGGGAGCTTGAGTTCACATTTTGCTATTGGCCTGCGGTACCTTATGAGCTTTCAAGAAGCCTTCAGTTGAGGACCCAAGAGGAGCTGCCAAATGCTGGCTCTGAACTGAGAATTTCACTGTCTCTATGAAAGTGACATGCAAGGTCACTGTCCTGAGTGGAGGCTGTGGAACAGATGAGGGCACAAGATAGACCAGGACTATTCTGCCTGCACTGATGCTGCCCTTAGACTTCACACAGGGGAGACTTACAGATGGGACCACCAAAGGCTGGTGAAGCCAAGGAACTTGCCCAGGACCTTCCAGCAAACTGGTTGCAGTACTAGAATCCCAGCTCAGCTTTGCTGACTCCCAACTCAGTGCTCTTCTTGCCAAGTGCTGCCAGCTTTACCTTCCAGTAGGGGTCAATAATGGTCAAACTCAAACTACCTCTTCTTAAGTAGTATCAAAGTCCTCTTCTCCCAAATTCTGCTGTTCCTCCCCCTACCCGAACCTTACCCCAGTAAAACAACACTCATTTTACACATCCTAAAGACATTATCATTGTGTAAGCCTGACATGGGGAGGTTGGTGCATTTCTAATGAACACCTTTTGCTTTTCTAAGCCTCCCATTAATTTCTAGTATAGATATGTCCATGGGCTATAGCAGGAGACACTGTCTTTTTTGGGAAACTTTAAACTTCTCACAGGGCGTAGTGAAGACTCAGCCCTCTGCAACCTGAGACCCACCAGCACAAAGATGCAAGCTGTTATATGACACAAAACATGCCAATTGTGAATAAGTCAAAGTTATTTCATCTGCTTTCCCTGAAGAATGGTTGGGCCTCATCTCTGAGTACATAACACAGTTGCTATGTCTTGGTAACAGGAAACCCTGAGACGATGGGAGAAAAGGAAGAGTATATTCTACCCTGTTCTAGAACAACTGGGATGAAGAAGCTGTCACCATGAATACTAAAACATTAGGAGTAATATGGTCCAATGAGTCCCCAGTGGCAACTAGTGACCCAGTGTCCACCTGATAGGAATCATCCAGCAGACTTATTAAAAATACAGATCCCTAAATGTTGAAAGGATGTCTGCACTCCCACGTTCATTGCAGCACTATTCACAATAGCAAAAATATGGAATCAACCTAAGTATCCATCAAAGGGTTAATCAATAAAGAAAATGTGATATATATGCACAATGGAAGACTATTCGGCCTTTAAAAAAGAACATAATGTTATTTTCAGCAACATGATGGACCTGGAGGTCATTATGTTAAGTGAAGTAAGCCAAGCACAACGTCTCACCTCTTACAAAAATCAACTCACAATGGATAACGGACTTAAACCTAAGGCATGAACACATAAGAATTCTCAAGAAAGTGTTGGGAAAACTCTTATAGATATAAACTCTTATAGACCTAGGCAAAGAATTTATGAAGAAGACCCCAAAGGTAATCACGGCAACAACAAAAATAAACAAATGGGACCAGATTAAATTGAAAAGCTTCTGAACAGCCAAGGAAACAATAATTGGAGCAAATAGACAACCTACATAATAGGAAAAATAAAAAAAATTGTATGCTATACATCCAACGAAGGGCTGATAACCAGAATCTACAAAGAACTCAAGCAAATCAGCAAGAAAAAAAATCAAGCAATTCCATTAAATAGTGGGCAAAATACATGAACAGAAACTTCAAAGGAAGATAGACTAATTGCCAACAAACATATGAAAAAATACTCATTGTCTCTAATCATGAGGGAAATGCAAATCAAAACCACAATGAGATATCACCTAACTCCAGTGAGAATGGCTTTTATCAAAAAGTCCCAAAACAACAAATGCTGGAGTGGATGTGGAGTGATGGGAACATTCAAACACTGCTGGTGGGACTGCAAACTAGTACAACCCCTATGGAAAGTTGGGAAAGAGTGGTTACCCACTCTCTTACCCTATGGAAAGTAGTATGGAGATACCTCAAAGAACTAAAAGTAGAACTACCATTTGATCTAACAATCCCAATACTGGGCATCTACCCAAAGGATAAAAGGACATTCTATAAAAAAGACATCTGCACTCGAATGTTTATAGCAGCACACTTCACAATTGCAAAGATGTGGAAACAACCCAAGTGCCCATCAATACTTGAGTAGATTAATAAGATGTGGTATATGTATACCATGGAGTACTACTCAGCCATAAAAAATTGATGAACTAGCACCTCTTGTATTAATCTGGATGGAACTGGAGACCATTGTTTTAAGCAAAGTATCACAAAAATGGAAAAACAAACACCACATGTACTCACCATTTAATTGTAACCAATCGATCAACACTTATGTGCACATATGGAAATAACATTCATGGGAAATCCAGCAGGTGGGAGCGGGAAGGAGGGGATGGGTGAATTCACACCTAACGGGTATGATGCACACTATCTGGGTGATGGACACACTTATTAGTTTGACTCAAATGGTACTAAAGCAATTTATGTAACCAAAATATTTGTACCCCTGTAATATTCTGAAATTAAATATATATATATATATAAAGAAGTAAGCCAAGAACAGAAAGAGAAATATATATATATATATATATATATATATATATATATATAAAAAGAAATAAGCCAAGCACAGAAAGAGAAGTATCATATATTTTCATTCATATGTGGGAGCTAAAAAAGTAGATATGCTGAAGATAGAAAGTAGATTGGTGGTTACCAGAGGCTGAGAATAATATGAGAGATGGGGGGATGAAGAAGGGTTGATTAAAGGGTAGAAATATATGGTTTGATAGAAGAAAGAAGACCTAGTGTTGGATAGATCAGTAGGGTGACTGTAGTTTTACAATAATCTACTGTATTTTCTAAAATAGAAGAAAATAATTTGAATGTTTGTAGCATAAAGAAACAACAAATATTTAAGGTGATGGATATCCCAAGTGCTCTGATTCGATCTTTACAAATTATATGAATATATTAAATTATCACATTTACCCCCAAACTATTTCTGTCTACTATGTATCAGTTAAAAATGTTTTTTTAAAAAGAGAAATAATACAGAGAAAAAAATACTGGTCTCTGTACATGCGCCAGAAGGTTGGATTCAGTAGAGCCTAGGGTTTGCTCAGTTATTTGCATTTTTGTGCGTGTGTTCCTGGTGATTCTGACATGCAACCAATTTTGGGAACCACTGGTCTATCCACCTTCCCTGCCTCTGTCATTTGTATCAGAGATGGTGCTCGGGGCAAAAGATTAGATTTTGGGAGAGAAATACCCTGAGCCTCTGGGTTGCTGCATTCCGACGTTTGGGAGCTGCTGGCAGGTGGTAGGACCCACATAGCTGGGAAATAGTGGAGTTGAGATTTGAACCCAACTCAACTCCTAAATTGGTCCAGAGTCTGGGATCTGTACTCTTAACCATTATGCAGAGAGCCTTTTCATTTTGAAAAGAAAAGAGGATGAAAAATTATAAGAAAATCCTTCCCTTGCAAACAGATGTTAGAATCATCCTCAAAGTCCTGATCCTTTAACTACAAGTTTATATCTGTGACTAAGAAAAATAAAAAGCTAATCTCACATCTTACTTGATTGACTGGAATTTTAAATGAAGAGCCCAGTGCCTCACCAGGTACAACAGAAACCTCTAGTTAATATTTGCTGAGTAAATATTAGATGAATAAATACATGAATACACATGTGGATGAATTTTCCTTTTCACTTATGTGTAAAGAACTTCATTGTCCATATCTCTGTCCTTGATATCCCCAAACTCAATGCTTGTCTGGATTGTGGGAAGAGCTTCCAGAAACCTGAACCCTTTGGTGTAAACTCCAGGCCCATCCCTTATGAGCTGTGGGCTTTAGGAATGTCAGCCAACCTCTCTGATCTTTACTTTCTTTTTGTAGAAAATGAAGATAATAAGATCTGCCTCACAGGATGGCTGGATGGATAAAATAATTGATGTGAAACTCCTTAATAGACTACCAAATGCTATCCAAGCATGAGAGTAAGTTAGAGTCCCCATAGTTCAAATCGTTTCTTCCTCCACACAGCAAGGAGCCCCAGAAGCAGCTCTGCCCACATCAGGCTGTAATATAGGTTAGTCCTCCTCCTAGGGCCACAGCTCTGCACTATTGATACACTATTCCACATGAATGGTGACTCTGGGTCATGTGCTTCAGAGACTCTATCAAGTGCCCTACCTTTGAAGATCACAGGGTAGCATGGGCAGTGATGAACAGTTATCAGTGATTTCCTAGTGGTGGCTACACCCTCTGAGTTACTCTGTGAATGGAGCAGGTAGCTAGGCCAGGCATGCCATGACCCCATCTTTAGAGTAAAGAACTGAAACTCATACATGGGAAATGACTTGCCCAAGGTCATGAAGTCTGTCAGTGATGGGGTGGGGGGGTGGATGTGCAAGCTTGATGCCACTTTCTACTCATCCTGGAGCCCTCTGAATTTGTAGGAGTAAGTGCACCCTCTACATGCAAAGGCCTGTGGGAAGGGGACTATCAAGGTAGCTCTGAAAAGAGACATTTCATGTTTTTCTTATACAGGAAATATTGACAGAATCATTATTCTCTTTCGTCTATGTTGGTTAATGTAATTTGTAGGAGTTTTTGAAAGATAAATCTCATTTCCCTCTTTGGTGACCATATATTACTAACTTCAATTTGGAAAGAATACTTCATAATAAATGAAACTCAGGAAAACATCTATTTATTTGAAAGGAGATGAGTCAAACTCAGAGAACTGGCTCCAGAAAGACGGGGGTAGTGTGTATGAATGTGTAGGAAGGGCTGAGGTGTAGGGAGAGCCACTGGGGTCATGCCCATGTCTCTTCTGGCCTCAGTGTCACCTCTTCCTTTATCAGAGGAAAGGTCCAGCCATTGGATCCAGGTGTGTTAGGAAACAAGACCATTGGCATCCTGGGGCTGAAATGTGAGTCCCACTAGAGAGACTAATTATCCCAAATGAGTGCCACTCCATCTGGGGACTAGAGCAGAGGAGTGGACCATTAGCAATTTTTGGTGTAGGAGACATTGAAATTCAGCTTGGCATTGACCTGTGCAAAGCAGTTCCCCAGGAGTGTCACCAATGGAGAGGTAAAGAGCCTCAGTTGTGGAAGGTTCCTCAGAGAACACGTTGCCTAATCCTTCATTTTACAGTTGAAAAAACTGATCCCAGAGTGGGAAACGCATTTGGTCAAGGTCACATACCTTGGTAGTGACCCAGCTGAGACTAGGACCCATATCTGTTGATTACCAAGCCAGGGCTCTTTCCACCCCACGTTCCCTCTAATTTAAAAGGAACAGAAATGGAGGTATGGAGCTGAATGCCCCCCTCCACAAGAAAACACTCATTTAGTTATGAATAGAGGAAAAAGTTCTTCTTCCTGAAGATTGTAAAGGCATTTTGAAAAGCATTCATCATGATTAATATTGGTTATAGCAAAGATCCCAGTGGTAGCATTATGAGACTATCAGAACTGTGGTCCAGGGTGGGCCTGCACTAGGAGGGAAGTTGAGGGTGAAGGTTAGCAGGATAGATGGAAAGCCTGCCTCTCTTCTGATTTAACTTCCTCCCTCCCTTTCTTCCACTCCTTCCACTCCCATTTCTATGAACAAAGCTGAAGAACTAGGAGACTACCCACAGGCATATGCACTACTCTGTGGGGGTCCATCTCCTTCAACTAATTTCCCAGGACAAGGTCTGCTGCTTCTTGGAAAGAGAGCTAAGAGTGGGAAAACTCAGAAATAAAGGCCAGTAGAAGGAAGACAAACTCACCGATCTGCACCTAAAAGCCAGTTGTCTTGCAGTGGCTGGGCCTTGATCTCTTTGCACATCGCGGTCCACTGGACAGTACCACTGGTTCTACATAAGCCTTTTGAGCACTCTGAATACCAACAGCTTTGCCAAATCAAGTATTCTCCACAAAAAGGGATGTGGGACTACAGAGGGACTCAAAATCCAGGGCATAGTGAGTTGAATGGTGTCCTTCCAAAAGATATGTCCCCTTGGAACCTGTGGAAGGGAACTTATTTGGAAAAAGGGTCTTTGTAGATGTAATTAAATTAAGGATCTCGAGATATGAAGATCATACTGGGTTTAGGATGCCCTTATATAGACAGAAGATGAGAAGACATACACAGTGGGGAGAAGGCAATTTAAAAATGGAGGCAGAGGTTGGAGTGACGCAGCCACAAGCCAAGGAATACTTGCAGTCACCAAAATCTGGAAGATGCAAGGAAGGATTCTCCCCTAGAGCCTTCAGAGGGACTGTGGCCCTGCTAATACCTTGATTTCAGACTTCAAACCTCCAGAGCTGTGAAAGAATAAAGTTCTGTTTTTTTAAGCCACCAAGTTTGTGGTATTTTGTCACTGCTGCCCTAGGAATTTAACAACAGGGGTAGGCACCTGACTGGCAGCCTCAGCAGCTGTGCACTGTCCAGAGCTCGGCCCACGTGGGCACACACCTGGCAATGGGAAACCTGAGTCCTGAGGCAGGAGGGACAGCAGCAGCCAGACTGCAACACCACATTCTCCTTGTTCCTTCTCCAGCTCCCTCCCAGCTCGTGCCCTTTCATGTCCCAATCATCACAACTGAATTTGTGTCCAGGGTCAAGGGCCTGCCTCAGAATACAGCCCAGTTCCTCTAAGACAGGAGCCATGCTATGCTGTGCCAGGTCTTCCCCCATGAGTCCTTTCTTCAAGCCAACATGATAGTTGAGTCCCTTGTACATGCTGACAAATTGATCAGATGCATCTTATTTGGCTAGTCCAAAATGAATCATACTTTGATTTTCCTAAACTCTTTAACTCCACTTACCAACTAACATATTAGATAGCTCTCTATGTCTGACTAGCTACCTGGCAATTTAGTTTTGCTTTTGGCATCCTCTAAAAATCAAGGTAGATGTTTCAGGAGATAAATATCAAACCCTAATCTATTCTCTTCCTCTCCCCATCAACCCTCTCCATAAATCTTAGCTTCACACATATCTGATAAAGAAAATCTGGTCAATTCATCCTGGGACTTTCTGGTTCCTAAATTTCTCATGCCTGGCCATGCCTACTTGGCAGTATGGACACTACTTGGGACCTAACTCCCCAGGGTGGAATGGCTTGATATTTTCTTGGTACCATGTTCCACCTTCCTAACTGCTTCTTGTGCTGGCCCTCTTCCCTGGGTCCTGATGCTCCAGTGAGCCCTGCTGGCCCTGGCTGGGAGCCAAGCATGACAATGCCTGGTGTTGCTGTATGTAGTTTGCAGTTAGAGCTTCATTCTGAGGAAGAACAAAGACTTAAATGAGGTTATGGGAGGGGGCTGCCAATGACTCAATTGGTATGTTTTATACTGCTAGTGTAATTTAAATCACACGCTGTGTTTGCACTGTGCCAAGCCAGCCCTGCTGATTAGACAAATTGCTTTTTATTAAAAAATGCTCATTTACTTAGTAGAATACAATGGCACTAAGGAAATTGCTGGAACTGAGAAAGCAATTGCACACATTCTGAAAAGGATGTAAGTGCATCATTGCAAATATCATCATCTTTACACTTTAAAAGTCTCTCTGGATGGCTTAGGAGACCCAGCTCAGCTCTTCCACATATGGGATGCTCCTCTGCCCCCATCTCAATTATGTCTGTGTGCTCAGACAGGGGTTGTGAACCCTGTATTTACCTGTAGTCCCAAAATCTTGTTTTGGTACAATATGGGTTAATGAAAATTGAGCTGTGTGGAGTTGAAAGTAGATTTCTATTGCTACAACCATACTTTAAAGAGGCTCAATCTTTAGAAAATAATCAAATACCATAAATTCAAGAAGTTTGACATAGAGATGGGATTTCACCTGAGTCTAAGCTGGTTTGTGCCAAAAAGCATAGGGGGGGACACATCTATATATATGCATGTTCCACGCAAATTGTCCCATTTGTCCATCTCTCAAATTGGATTTAATGTGTATGTCACAATTTAGTTAGATTTTGATCGTTGTATTTATTGGTTTGAAGGTCCAAATTTTAACTTCATTTGAGACTTGGCTATATTAAAGGAAAAAGGAAAGATTGATGGATATTGAGTCCCATATGCAGGTAAGATTCATAATCTGATACTCTAGTCCCCTTAACTGTTTCTGAGAGGGGATTAATTTGTGCCTTTGAGTTTAACTGAGGAGGGAGGGCCCCAGGGTAAAGTATGGAAGCCTCTGGGGGAGAACAGCTTCCAGTTTGGTTCAATCAAGCAGGGCCAGGACAAGGGTGGTATAGGTGAGGCACTCATCCACCTTGGGTACAAAATTTAAGGGGGCATCCAAAGCCTCAGTAACCAAGACAAATTATATCTTAATGTAATATTTAAAAAATCAAAACTAATGCTAAAAATCCAGGATGAGCAAAATATCAATTGTTTTTAAGAGACTGGGTCTTGCTCCATCACTCAGTCTGAAGTGCAATGGCACAATCATAGCTCACTACAGCCTTGAACTCCTGAGCTCAAGTGATTCTCTTGCCTCAGCCTCCCGAGTAGCTGAGAATAGAGGTGTGCATCACCATCCCTGGCTAATTTTTTAAAAAAAATTTTAGTGGAGAAGGAGTCTCAATATGTTGCCGAGGCTGGTCTTGAGCTCCTGGCCTCAAGCTATCCTCCCACCTCAGCCTCCCAAAGAACTGGGATTAGAGGTGTGAGCCACCACACCCAGTGAAAATATTAACATTTTAAATATAGATAGGATTCAACCCTGCACTTGCATAACTATGCCTCACACATCTCTCCCTAATCCTGGCCCTGTGTCTGATAAAACTTCATTTACTCAAACAAGTGGCTGATTCATAGGCAGTTTTCCAATTTGAATTTTTAAAAATATCACATTGAAATATTGTTTATCTTGATTACCCCCTTAAATGTTATGCCCGAGGAAAGTGCCTCATTCACCTCACCTTAGTCGCAACCCTGCAACCAAGCTAGTCCTCCAAAGCAGATGATTTTTTTCTACTGATCTCTGCCATTGGGTGGTTGAATTTTGTGTTGGTTACATATGAAATGCAGTGTTATGTTATGTTAGGTTAGGTTGTGTTATGCTAGTTAAACCCACAAGACTCAGGATTTAAAAAGGGCATTTTCAAGTGGGCACTGAATGGGCATTTTCAAGTGACCACTGCTGATGCCCAGTAGTTGCATTTTATACTTTACATTATGGCAAAAAGAGGCAGGAGCGGTGGGGGCAAGGCATGACACATGCATCTTTCTTGGTGACTTTCATAACCATTTAAATTTTTCGTGTCTATTTGTTCATCAAAGCAATCCTAGATGGAAACATTATTAGAAAAAAACTTTTAAATGTCAAATTTCAAGTAAGTGAAGGAGCCAGGTCATTGCTTCATTAATTCAGCAGGGCCACTCAAAGCAACCAGAAGCACGTGCTCTGAGAAATGATGGCCAAGCTAGTATTGGTCTGTCTGGAGTGCCAGCCACAGCCATGACAGCAGTGGGAGCATGTGCTTCAGAGTGCAGTACAGTTCTGGTCCCTACCAGCCAACACTGCAGTTTCCCAAGACCCTCGTGACCAACTTTGAGCCCCCATGACCTAGGTTTCCTGTGCACACCACACCATTTTGTAGCTGGAAGATCTCTGATGGTGTCCCCTTTGTCTGCAAGTGCTTTCCTCCTGGCGTCTCCTGGCTTGCTTCTGCTAGTTATATAAGACCGTGGTCCCCAACCCCCAGGCTGCAGACCTGTTAGGAACCAGGCCACACAGCAGAGTGTGAGCAGCAGGTCAGTGAACAAGCAAAGCTTCATCTGTATTTACAGCTGCTCCCTATCGCTTGCCTTCCCTCCACACCCCCTCAGTCTGTGGAAAACTTGTCTTCCATGAAGCCACATAAAACCAGTCCCTGGTGCCAAAAAGACTGGTCTCAAAGTTCAGGTAAAGATGGTGGAATGATCATGTGCATCTTATTTCACTCCCTCCCAAAAGTGAGGTAAAGGATTACAGGCAGTCCCTGACTTACAATGGTTCAATTTATGATTTTTCGACTTCAGAATGGTACTAAAGCACATTCTGTATGCTCCTCCACTTGCAGTGGCTTTATCCGGATAACTCCAGTAAAAATCAAGGAACGCCTATATCTTTTAAAACATAGTACCACCATGTCAAAAAGAATGGAAGGGGAGAGAAGCATAGCAGTGTTTCAGAATCTGAGAAATAGCCTGATATAGCTGATTTAGCAGACCCAAGGAAGCAGAGTCCAGGTTGGCAGTGGAGACAGCTGAGAAACAACGTGATCTACACCACAGAATCTTCCATGGGCTCAAAAACAGGCAGCTCCAGGTACCTCTAGAACCAGGACGTGGAGATGGTATTCTCTGAAGAGGAATAAACAGAGAATTTCCATACTGGGGGATACCAGGAATAGTTGAGGACAGTAACTTCTACCCAAACAGGGAATGGTGTGAGTGCATGTGACCCAAATGCTGAAAGCAGAGAACCCTACCACATTCACCACTCTTGGCTCCCAGTACACTGGTACCTAAACCTTTTCTCTCCAGGCAAGAGACTGGAAAAATCAGATTGGCTGGAGTGTCATGTGCACCAAAGAAGAGAGATGGGTAGGTCTGCTGACTGAGCTCAGAGGTATGGACCATGAGGTCTATGCAATATGTGGGCACCAAAGGTGTTAAACAGAGTGTGATATAGTGAGACAAAGAGAGGAGGGATGTGGACACCCAAGGTATCTCATTTTACATATATATATTTTAATGTGGTAAAATACACATAAGATAAAATTTACCATGTCAACCATTTTCACCACCATCTTCTCCAGAACTTGTTCATCTTCCCAAATCGAAACTCTGTAACTATTAACCACTAACTCCATTCCCTCTGCCCCCAGCCCCTGGCACCCACCATTCTAATGTCTGTCTCTATGAGTTTGACTATTCTAGGGACCTCATAGAAGTCGAATCATACAGTATTTATTCTTTTGACCCTGATCCATTTCACTGAGCATGTCCTCAAGGATCATCTATACTAGAGATGATCCTTTTTAAGGCTAAATAATATTCCATTGTCTGGATAGACCACATTTTGATTACCCATTCATTCATGGATGGACACTTGGGCTGCTTCCACCTTTGCACTGTTTTGAATATGCTGCTAAGAACACAGATGTACAAGTATCAAGGTATTATTTTTATCAAAGCACTTACACACTGTGATTCCAAGGAAGGCTTGATCACAGCAACAACAAAAAAGGACAAGTCCTTTTGGAATCTCCAGGTGATCCCAGAATCCCAAAGGGTGCAGGATGCAGCTAGGAGGCAGAGGTCCTGGCATTCTCTTTTAGCTCCTCCATCACTTTTAGCACCTCTTGGTGTGTGCTTTTGGTGCTATTGCACCTTTCTAAGTCTTAATTTTCTCCTCTGAACAGTGGCTCATGAATCTTGCTCTGCCATCTACCCAGGGCTGTTGAGAGGTCACATAGACTAACATGTGCAAGAGCCTTGAACATTTAAAAGTGGGGACAATGCTGCTGCCACTACCTAACTTAGGGAGCAAGAGAGCCGGAGTGCAAGGGTAGGAGACCTGGAAGCATGTGTGGGCAGGTGACACAGGCCTCAGAAGGAGCCGTGAGAATCTTTCTGAGAGCAGGACCCTCAGGCACAGGAAGCTTTGAGATCAGAGGTAAAAACTGAGGAAGTTGCACAGATTGAAATGTTAAAAGCAATTATTGTCTTAATTGCTCCATAGCTAGTTTGTCCCTTTATTTCTTAAATAAAATAACTTGGTGAATATACACTTATGGTAATTGGGACCAAAATCCAATAGTGTCCAGGCGACAAATAGAATTATGACCCTCACAAAGAGAGTCTCTGTATGACATGGTGACATTCCCCTTTTAGGGCAGAGACATGGGAAATAAGGGCTTTGCAGCTGAGTGGTTTTTGCCTGTGGTCTGCCGCCGGACATGTCTGAACGCTGTCATTGTGGAGGTATCTTCTCCCCTTGATTAAGGACATGGAGTGAAGGCTATGTGTCTGGATGGTCATGTCCTGAACCCTTTTTGTTTTCTTTCCTTCAATTAAAAAAAAAAAATTAGCTGCCCCTTTATTGCCTAAAAACCGTTGAAAGTTTTGGAACCTGAAATAAGTAAATGAAGCCCAGTTCTCTCATTTCCTTCCCTGACAAGGAAAGGAAGGATGTTGGCACAGGCCCTTTATTTCTTGTGAGCAGCTGCCTGGACAACATCCTAGCCTCCCGGCCAGGCCCTGACCTCCTACACTGTCAGTGCTGCTCAGAGGCCTTCCGAGCCCAGGGATCTGACGATGCCAGACTCACCAGGTGTCGGAAATCCATGATTCCTTTGGTCACCTTGGGCAAGTGCCTCTCTCCCTGGGCCTCACTTTCCTGGTCTTCTTGAAGCCAGGAGCCTTAAGAGTGCCTCCACTCACACCTACCCTAACAGCCTCTCAGCCTAAGGGGCTTCAACACTTTTTCTTCCATTCTTACAATAACCCTAGTAGATAGGCTAATAGGTAGGAACTGACCACTCCATCTGAAAGACAAGGACAGGGAAGTAAGAGGTGTCAGGTCACAGAGGTGTCAGTTCACAACCTCCCCCAAGGGCTGAGCACCAGGCTGGGATTGGACCGCAGGGCTCTGGCAGGGGCCCTCTCACCCCACTCTGCTGCTTCCCTGGGGAAGGGCATGGCAGGGAAGACATGATTAGGCAGAGCTATTGCACAAATGTTTTTGAGGCAAAGATAAGAAAAGAGTTTGCTTTCTTCACCCCAAAGCTCTTCATCCAATATGTTTGGACTCTTCGTAGTCTCAGACAGTGGACACTCACTGGATGGAAACTGGTCCCAGACCCTTCTCCTTCCATTTACCTTGCATGTGACATTTCTGCAGCCTGTACTTCTGGATAAGACTGTTTTGGGGGAAGGGGGCTACAAACTGGTGAAAGTCTCGAGCCTGTGATCAGTGCTTCTCTCCCCTCAGGAAATACAGAAGAGACGTTTGCACACCCAGCCCCACATCTCTCTGCTCTGACCAGGTGTTCAGGTCCCCATATGTGCCTTGTGTTCCCATGCCCACCGTTATTCCCAACGTGGAATGCTCAAAGCAGTCCTGTTGTTTCTTTAAGAGATGCCTCCTGAGCTCCTTCAGTCCCTGGGGCATTGTGCTATCTATCTGAGGGACACTCATTATCGCTGGAACCTCAGTTCCATCCAGGGCCTAGGAGAGCTCCAAACTGGATCTGGGTCAGTTCTCCCTTAGGGTGCATATGTGTGTTTTTGGAGCTGGGGGAAGGCATGGAGTGAGAACAGCTGCTGTGCTGTGAGGAGTGTGGAATTACCTGAGTACAGCTATAGCCCTTCTCACGGTCAATTCATTTTGAGATAAATGAGGGTGCAGGGGAAGAGTGGATTATAGTCTAGCCTAGATATCGTGTTACCTTGGGGCAGCTATGTAACTGCTCTCAGTTTGCCTCAGTTTGTCCGCCTGTAAAAATAGGGGTAGATAGTATTCTAAACACCTCATGGATAGTTAGGAGGGTCTAACAAGCTACAGATCTAGTGGGTGTGAACCCACTTTGCAACTGCTGGACCTTATCTCAATGTGCAGCCTCTCCCTTTGTGCCCTGCACAGTGGCTTGCACTTCTCATCCTTGGACTCTATGGCAAGTAAGTGACCCCACCCTCACACTTGGCAGACCCTCCATTACCCCAGGTGACAGGCATGGGGCTCAGTGTCCTTTCCCTGCTGGACTTCCATGCTTTAACAAACTGCCTTGGAGCCCCCATATCTTTTGCTTTAGGCTCTTGATATTTCTTGAATTCTTTCCAAACTCTAAAACTATCCGACTGGCATTTACCCACTTGCTTTTGCATTAAACATGCTCTCAGGCACCATTGTCAGTCCTCCAGGGTCCTACCAGGCCTATTGCAAGCCTTGCTCATGTCTATTTCTACATATGAACATCTCTTAGCCCACTCTTCCCCTCCTCTCCTTGCTTTTTCCCTTTATTTATTTTCCTTTTCTTTGGTGATCTTTGCTTCTTCTACGCAGTATTTTTTTCATCTTTTCTCTTTTATTCTCTCTAATCTCTCTAAAATAATTATAATTATTGCTTTTCTTCTAATTATTTTCCTGTTAGGAGAAAAGAGACAAAATATTCATCGTGTGTGTTTGATAGCTGGGTGTTTTATTATACCATTTCTCTGAACTTTGATTTTTCATGAGTAATACACAGAAGTCGATATTTCCATACAGTTTTAAAGGTATATTTCTAATTACCTTTACTTTTTCATGGTAACTAAAACCACAGGCTGGAAACAAGGAATTTGTGAATGGTACTGGCTCAGGCTACAACAAGTCAAGCTTCTGAGATCAGTTTGAAAAATGACCTATTTTGATGTATAGCTGAAAAATGTATGGGTCACATTTTTCCATTTTTTAAAAACTTTAATAAAGTTTTTTCATTGTAAAAGTAATCTATGCTCATCATAGAACATTTGAAAAACAAAGAAACATAGAACCAAAAAGCTATAGTTCCACCTCTCAACAGCAACCACAGTTGTTAACACTGTATTGTATTTCCCTCATGTGTCAGCACTTAAAATAACCCATGAAAGATCCACAAGGTTGTAAACTCTGTTGGGTAGAAGCCATATCTTATCATCTAGAATACTGCATGGTACAAGAAGAGAACTCCATAAATGTCTATCAAACAGTAAAACCTGGTTTATACGTTTGGGCTTGCAGCTCCCAATGACTGCTATTGGTACCTCATGCACGTCCATGTGAAGTTCACAGAGAAGGCCATGTAGACACAACCTATACCTCTCTGGAGGGGATGGTTTCAGAACAGGCTACCCTGCTTTCTGCTGAGCGGGGCTGGGAGAACATCGGGGCAGTTGTCCTCACCACTGTGCCTCCAGCCCCTTCTTTGTAATTCCATAGGATCCTGTGCTCCTCTCTCCACAACTCTCATCAGTTTTCACAGTTACTTCTTTACTTCCTGCCTTTCTGAATTGTGAGCCCCATGAGAGTAGGGGTTTTTGTGTGTCTTGGTCACTGGTATGTCCCCAACACCTAGCTTAGTGCCTGGCACATAGTGGGCACTTTATACATACTTACTGACTGATGGGATGAATGAATGAAAATAATCCCTGAAGTTAAAGAGCTTTCCCTCTAGTTGGGAGGATAAGATCAATTCCCAGATAACTAAATGCAAGCAAGGCAAGCTCCTATCTCTTCTTCACTGTCCCTTTATGATGTCCTATGAACTAGGCTGTGTAGGCCCCTACCATTTTCCCTAAATTCTCTGATCACTGATTCAGTGCCCTTTCTACATCATCTTGTTGATCACCTTCTGCTTCAGCAAAGGTATTTGTTATTCTATGACTATTTGAAACAATCGTGTTTAGTTAGAGGCTAGAATCTGGAAGATCTTTGATGTTAAATATCTGTCTCTGAATTGTTACTTTGGTTGGCCTGGTGCATGATCACCTCAAGAAGGATGAAGTCAGGATCTCTGAGGATATTAGGCAGTTTGAGATTCCCATATTTGTGAATTTCAGTATAGTCTGAGGGGAGCCTCTAGTAAACTGGGAAATAGCTTTCTCCTTCCAGGAGTCACCTCAAATATCTGTTGAGGGGATAGGTGGATAGATGAGTGGATGAATGAAGACGTATAGGAGCAAGAAGGTATTGAGACATTTATATCACTCTTATCTGCTTGCAGACACCACAACCTTGCTCCCTCCAATTATCTGCCATGGACATGATAAAATTTGTTTTAAAGAGGTTTTAATATGAATATTATCCAAGCTTACTGGGCCACTGCCAATGGAAGAAGACAAACAAGTGGTACAATAGAATTAACATGGTGGTGAAGTCCATTGTGTATTCATGGATGGTCAAGAAGTCAGTTTGGAGGAACTTAGAGTATGTGCAAGAGAAACACTGATCATTCAAATCTTCCAACGTTTTGAGTATCTACTACGTATCAGGCACTGTGTAAGATCTAGGGATATTGAGATGAGTAAGACACAACCCTGGCTCTCAAGTTGTTCCCAGTCTAACAACTCTACCTGAGAGAGTCAGGATCATCTTCCTAGAAGAGAGAATGCTTAAGCTGAGTCTTGAAGACTAAAGAAGCATTTTCCTTGCAGCTAAGTCAAGAAGGAAGAAAGAAGAGCATTATGGAAGAGGGGAAGGCAAAGTATGTATAGAAACATGAAGATATGAAATGGTGTGGTGCTTTTAGGGACTGCAAGTAGTCTACTGTGTGCATGGAGTCAAGAGCACAAAGGGAGTGTGATGCATGCTGGAGTAGGACATTGGCATTACATGTGGAAAGAGATGGATAGACATGAGACATATTAGGATAAAGAATATATAGGACTTGATGACCAATTAGCTGGATAAAGAGGTAGGAATCAAGGCTCAATCCTGGGTCACTGACCTAGGTAACTGAGATGAAGTGGCATTAACCATAATAGGAAATATAAGAGAAGTAGAGCTTGAGCCCAGGAAATTAAGGTTGCAGTGAGCTGTGATGAGCCCATTGCACTCTACCTGGGGTGACAGAGTGAGACTCTGCCTCAAAAAAAAAAAAAAAAAAAAAGAGAGAGACAGACAGACAGACAGAGACAGAAGTAGATATGGGCTGAGATGAGGCTGGAAAGTAAGATAAGGGCCAAGCTAGGAGGGCCATGTTAACATTAGCAAGGCTAGAACATGAAAGGCCTTGAAAGTCAGGTTATAGTGAACTTTGAAGAGTTTTAATCAGGAGAGTGATATTGTCATGTTTCATTTTGGGAGGTTCACTCTGACTGCTGTGTTAAATTAAAGTAAAATCCACAGAGCAGGTGATAAAGAGACAGGGATGGAGAAGTAAGGAGTGGCTGTCAAGTTTCTGATTTGAGTCCCTGAGTGTTTGGAGGAATCATTCACTGATATTGAAAACACAAGAATAAAGGTGATTTAGAGGTGAAAATGTTGAGTTCCATTTCTGATACGTTGAATTTAGGAAGCCTATGGCACATCCAGTAGATGATTGGGTCTATGGGTCTGGATCTCAGGATAGAGGTTTAAGATAGAGTTTTAAATGCATTCACTGCATAGATAGTGGATGACGCCATGGGAGAGTTCCCATGATCAGGGAAAAGAGAGTCAAAAACTGAGAAACAAATATTTAGAAAGAAGTGTAAGAACTTATAAAAGAAACTGACAAAATGTTGGAGGAAAACTGGGAACATGGTTTCATGAATAAAACTGAGGAAAACGGTGTTTCAAGAATGAGGAAGTGGTCAAGAATATAAAGTATTACAAAAATTAAGGCTTGTCCGTTTAAATGTTTTTTAGTTGGGAGCTATAAATGAAAATAATTTCAGTGTAATAGGGTAAGAGCCTGATTACAGTGGGTTAGAAAGCAAATTGGCAACATGCAATGAGAAAATATAATTTTTTTTGAGACACAGTCTTTCTCTGTCACCCAGGCTGGAGTGCAGTGGCATGACCATAGCTCACTGCAGCCTCCAACTCCTGGGGTCCGGGGATACTCCCACCTCAATCTTCTGAGTAGCTAGGATTATAGGTGTGTGCCACCATACTCGGCTAATTTTTAAATTTTTTGTATAAATTGGGTCTCAGTATGTTGCCCAGGCTTGTCTCGACCTCCACTCTGGCCTCAAATGATCCTCCTACCTCAGCCTCCCAAACTACTGGGATTGCAGGAGTGAGCCACTGTATCCAGCCACAAAATATAATTT
Source organism: Mirza zaza (assembly GCA_008750895.1). Classification (NCBI taxonomy): domain Eukaryota; kingdom Metazoa; phylum Chordata; class Mammalia; order Primates; family Cheirogaleidae; genus Mirza; species Mirza zaza. Next base: position 34,937 of record VSMD01001072.1, read on the forward strand.
TTAAAATATCATATTTACAATAGCAACAGAAATTATAAGGTGCTTAGACAGAAATCTATGAGAGTACATGCAAGATCTTTATAGATAAAGTTCTTAGAGATTGTTTTGAAAAATGTAAAAGGACACCGGGTGCAGGTGCGTGGGCGCGTGAAGATGACGTTGCCAGGGCGTCCGACTCTGTGTTGACTGGAGGGAGCATGTGGGTCTCTAGCTCAATGTCTGGGGCGCGAACCCTGGCCAGGCTGCTGTGGGATGTGCTCCACGCTTCCGGCCATGGGCCTGCTGCCTCCGCCTAGTCTGCATCCGCCCAGCCCTCCCGGGTCGGGGCGCTAATCTATGGGAACCACGGGAATCCAGCCAAGGTGGTGGAGTAAGAGCACCAAAACCAGGAAAGGGTACTAGGGTTCCTGAAGGGGTTTAAGTCCGGCTGTGGACTGAGAAGGGAGGGACAGGGTCCAAGGAAGGGGACAAACGATAGCAAGACCAAAACTGAAGCCCAGGGTGCTTTTGGTAGCTCAGAAAGTCAGTGCTTGGAGGTAGCTGGAGACCTGAGAGGGACAATTACAAGAGTAATAATGGCTGACATCCATTAATCGAGTATGGTGTGTCAGGCAATCCCTTTTTTAAATGGGTGCTCTCATTTAATTGTCACAACAATGTTGTGGAGTAGTTAGTTACTTGATTTATCCTCATTTTGCAGATGAGAAAACTGAGGCATAAGAGCGGTAAAATCACTCACCTGAGGTCACACAGCCAGTATGTGACACAGTCGGATTTGAATACACATCTCACTGACTGGCCTGCCTAAGTTATTTCCCTATATTATTTTTTGGAGGGAGTTTTCAAAATACTTTTACTTCCATTTGAATCTTCACTTCTCAGTAAAGTAGGTCATAGATCATTTTTTCTGTTTTACAGAGGGCAGGGCACTTTACTTGTCCAAAGTGAGTTGGCTAATAAGTGATTGAACAGGGACTGGAATCCGTGGCTTCTGACTCCTATCTCATGTGAATTCCCCTCCACTGCATGGTGTATGCACCTTGGCTTAGTTTTTAAAGAAGCTGTTCTAGGAGTCCACTTGCTCAAGATTTCTTTAGCGTGGTTCCGGGTCCAAAAAAAAGCTGTTTTGGAGCCATACAGACCTAAGTATCTGTATTAGGTCAAATACAGGCTTAGCCTCTTAGTAGCTGTTTTATCTTGAGCAAGTCACTCAACCTCTCTGAGTCCTCATTACTTTTATCATTAAAATTCTATTGGATCTTAATTCATGAATTTTGCATGTGCCTGATAATAATAATAATAAAAAGGACAGCTTCTCTTGTCTACTTGTGTGGAAGTTCAAAACATGATACTTCTGCAAAGCATTCTGTTTAACCTTGGCTTCACAGCTCAGTCACTTGTAGTGCTTTTAGAAACTAGAGTATATATCCCCAGGCCCTATCCCTGAGGTACTTAGTAGGTCTGGGATGACCTGGAGCATCGGGTTTTTAAAGCTCTCCAGGTGACTCTGCTGTCCTGGCCAGGGTTGAGAACCATTTCCCTGTGGATACAGATTATCAGGCAAGTAGTAATTCTCCCTTTGCTCCAGAAGGGCAATTTTTCCCTTCTCACCCAGATTCAGACAACTCTTTGTTCGCATATGGACTGAGGCCAGAGACATGGATTCTCTTTGTAGTCATGTCTTAGGAGGTTTAGGGTAACCATACAGTCACAGAAAGAATCAGGTGTCTTTTGAACATCACGGTGACTGGGTATCTCAGTCAGGTTACACCAGAAAAGGTCATGGACCTACCCAGTGTCTAAATAAACAAATAATGTAAAAGGAGCCCTAAGTAATAGTAGCATATACTATGCTCATGGATGAAAACAGTCAACATCATAAAGATGCTAATTCTCCAGATTACTCTATATATTTGATGTGCTTTCTGTCAAAATCTCAACTGTTTTTTATGGTACTTGATGAGCTAATTTAAAAAATTCACACAGAAAATCAAAGGGCCAAAAATAACCAGCAAAGTCTTAAGAAGAAAAACGAGGTGGGGGATTTTCTCTACTAGATATCAAGTCCTATTATAAAACTATAATAATTATGACAATGTGATATTGCACAGAGCTGGGCAAACATATTAGTGGAATAGTTTAATGAGCTCAGACACAGACTCACACATATGTGGGAACTTGATATATAACAGAGACATATACAAATGAGTGAAGAAAGAAAAAAATATTAAATGGTACTGGGAAAATTGGTTATCTGCATAAAAACAAATAAAAGTATAAATATGTATATATCCCTACTTGAAACTATATGCAAAAATTAATCCCAAGTGGGCTAGAATACTCAATGTAAAAAGCAAATTTTAAACTTTTATAAGAAAATATAGGGAATGTCATTATGGTCTCAGATTAAGGAAGAGATTCTTAAGCAAGTCACAGAAAACACAAACCATAAAGGAAAAGAGTGATAAATTTTACCACATTAAAATGTAAAGTATCTACTCAATAAAAGACACTGTAAACAGAGTGAAAAGAAAAGCCACAAACCAGAAGAAGATATGTGTAATGCATATAACATATAAAATATTGATATCCAGAATTACCAAAGAACTCACAATATCAATAAGAAAAAGACAAACAAGCCGGGCGCAGTGGCTCACACCTGTAATCCTAGCACTCTGGGAGGCTGAGGTGGGTGGATCACTCAAGGTCAGGAGTTCAAAACCAGCCTGAGCAACAGTGAGACCCCATCTCTACTAAAAATAGAAATAAATTAACTTGACAACTAAAAATATATAGAAAAAAATTAGCTGGGCATGGTGGTGCATGCCTGTAGTCCCAGCTACTTGGGAGGCTGAGGCAGGAGGATTGCTTGAGCCCAGGAGTTTGAGGTTTCTGTGAGCTAGGCTGACACCATGGCACTCTAGCCCTGGCAACAGAGCGAGACTTTGTCTGAAAAAAAAAAAAAAAAAGAAAGAAAGAAAAAGAGAAACAGCTCAAAAACTTGGCAATGAATATTAACAGGCAATTACCAATAGTAGAAACCTAATGGCTAATAAACCTATAAAAATATGTTCAACCTCACTAGTAATCAGTGAAGTGCAAAGTAAAACAATAATAAAATACCATTTCGCATCCATATAATAGACACAAGTTGAAAAGTCTGATAATACTAAGTATCTCAAGGATATGTAGGGGCAAGAACTCTCGTAAACAGTAAGAGTCTAAAATATTACAATCTAGGAGAACAGAATGGCAATGTCTGGCATAGCTGAAAAATGAAGACATAGCAATTCCAGATCTAAGAAGGAAATACCCTAGAAAAATGCTTTCCCACTGTGCAGAAGGCGACCTGTACATGGATAGTCATTGTAATATTTCTGTAATAGCAAAAATTTGGAAACAAGAACCAGAAGAATACATGAATGAATTTAGGTATATCCATAAAACAAAGCACTATACAGCAGTAAAATGAATGAACTATAAGCTGCATGCACTAACATGAAAAATTACAGAAACATAATATTGAGTGAAGAAAGCACATTACAGAAGGCTGGAGTGTGTTGCCACTTAGATAAAGTTTAAAAGTATACAAAACAATATAATATATATGTTATTTAAGAATATGTAAACTTGTAGTAAAATTAGAAAAACATGGGAATGATAAAAACCAAAAACCAATTTTTAAGATAGTGATTAACTCTGGCGAGAGAGAGGAATTGGAGTGAGGCAGTAATTGCTTCGATTAGACCTTCAATGTTTTATGCCTTAAAAAAAAGATCTGAAGCAAATATGCAAATTCTTAGGATCCAAAAAAGCTAAGTGGTGGGCACATGGATTTTTAAATGTTACATTCTCCATACTTTTCTGTATACCTGAAATATTTCATAATTTATAAAAAAGAATTGAGGAACTTGAGCAGTGGGAGATAACTTAGGAATATAGTTGGGAATGAAAAATAGAAAAATCTAGACTTAATTCTGTAGGAAATGGTGAGTCATGGAAGATTTCTGAACAGTGGAGTGCTGGGATTAAAGAATCCCATAAAAAGCATGGTTAGGAAGCTACTGCAGTGGTCTAGGTATGACATGATAAAGGCCTGAGCATGGAAAGAGGCATTGAGATTAAAGAAGAAAGCATGATGAATTTGGGAGACACATTAAAGATAGAATAAATAGGTGTTGGCTTTCAAATCAGACCTAATAGAGCCTGCCAAAACTTTTTATATCTTGAAAACCTTAGCAGAGAGTGAAAAAGCAAACACCATCATAAATTATGGAGCCAAGCCCTAGGTCTCTGGTAGTTCCAGTAATAAAAAGGAATATTTATTGAACAGTTCAGTTTTAGTCTGGCAATTAATTATACAGAAGCAGGAAGAATAAAAACACAGGCTTTCTTTTCTGCAAAAGTAAGAGAGACTGCAAGCAGCCCATCTAGGCACACAATGAGCGTCCCATCTGCTGGGGAAGGGTCCAGACTGAGCACACTCAGAAATCACTTCCACAAGGAAAGGAGTACCTGAAGGAAAATCATTGGCCAAAATAACTGGCCATTCTTCTTGCTACTTACCCTCCCAGGGCATAGCATTGGTTGCGTTTAGTCTTTTCAAATACAGAAATTGAATTTCAGTATTTCATAAGTGTCATTTGTATACTAGTCCAAGATGTCCAAACTGGATTTAGGCTAGAAAACAGTACAGTGGCTTTCTATGGCCAGTATTGAATGGCATGACTCTTCCGCAGTTCTGTGATGGACTACGGTTTTGTGAATAATCTTGTAGCCAAGCAGATTAGCTTGTTTGAAATACTTTGTCTAGATTTGCCAGGTTTTACTTATTCTGAATTTTTCATACACACTCAACTCCTCCATTGTCCTGGTGGAGATTCGAAGGCCTAGAGATATACTATGGTCTCCCCTGAGTGAGAGAGTGAGTTAAGGGCTATACCAGGACGAGAAACTGGTATCCAAACACCCAATCCAATGGTCATTGCACCAAGCAATCTTTCATCATGATTCTTCAATGGAGTCAAATGTAGGGTATGACTTGTCCAGTAACTCTCCAAATTTATCATTTAAAAAGTTACAAATAAAATGTACAACATTTTCTTGCAGCTGAAAGATTTGACTGAGGGAGTGAAAGGAGATTATTTGAGGGCAATGGGGCAAGGGGGGAAGAGGGAGCATCTGGGAAGCCTTCAGAAGGTCCAGTGGCTGAGCACCCTTTCAGGCAGTTCTCCCAGCAGCCAGAGGATACCAAGGAGATCAGAAAGTGGCATTGTATCCCTTGGCAAAGGCCTACAAGGAATATCTAAAACTGGTTCGACCACAATTAAAATTCGAAGTTCCCTTTCAATTATTTTTATTTTAGCATATTATGGGGGTACAAGTGTTAAGGTTACGTTTGTTGCCCATGTCCCCCTCCCCGCTCGAGTCAGAGCTTCAAGTGTATCCATCTCCAAAAGGTTGCACCTCTTACTCGTTGTGTTTGTATATACTCATCCGCTCCTCCCCCCTCCCACCTCCCCAACACCAGATAAATGTTATTCCTATATGTCCACTTAGGTGTTGATCTGTTAACACCAATTTGCTGGTGAGTACATGTGGTGCTGGTTTTTCCATTCTTGAGATACTTCACTTAGTAGAATGGGTTCCAGCTCAATCCAGGAATATACAAGAGGTGCTATATCACCATTGTTTCTGAAAGCTGAGTAGTACTACATAGTATACATATCGCACATTTTATTAATCCACTCTTGGATTGATGGGCACTTGGGTTGTTTCCATAGTTTTGTAATTGTGAATTGTGCTGCTATAAACATTCGAGTGCAGGTGTCCCATTTGTAGAGTGTCACTTGATCTGTTGGGTAGATGCCCAGTAGTGGAATTGCTGGGTCAAATGGTAGATCAAATGGATCTACTTGTATCACTTTAAGGTATCTCCATATTGCTTTCCACAGAGGCTGAACCAGTTTGCAGTCCCACCAGCAGTGTAGGAGTGTTCCTCTCTCTCCGCATCCATGCCAACACTTATTGTTTGGGGACTGTTTGATAAATGCCATACTTACTGGAGATAAGTGATAGCTCATCGCAGTTTTGATTTGCATTTCCCTGATGAATAAAGATGTTGAGCATTTTTTCATATGTTTGTTGGCCATTATTCTGTCTTCTTTTGAAAAATTTCTGTTCATGTCCTTTGGCCACTTTTTGGTAGGGTTGTTTGATTTTTCCTTGCTGATTTTCCTGAGTTCTAAATAAATCCTAGTTATCAGCCCTTTATCAGATGTGTAGCCTGAGAAAATTTTCTCACATTCTGTGGGTTGTCTGTTTGCTCTCTTGGCAGTCTCTTTGGCTGTGCAGAAGCTTTTTAATTTGATCAGGTCACATTTATTTATTTTTGTTGCTGCTGTGATAGCCTTTGGGGCCTTCTTCATAAATTCTTTGCCTAGGCCGATGTCTAGAAGAGTATTTCCAGTATTTTCCTCTAGGATTCTAATAGTTTCACACCTAAGGTTCAAATCTGTTACCCAGCGTGAGTTGATTTTTGTGAGAGGTGAAAGGTGTGGGTCTTGTTTCAGTCTTCTACATGTGGCTATCCAGTTTTCCCAGCACCATTTATTGAATAAGGATTCTTTTTCCCAGAGTATGTTTTTGTCTGCTTTGTCAAAGATTAGTTGGCTACATGAGGATGGTTTTATATCTGGGTTCTCTGTTCTGTTCCACCGGTCAATGTCCCTGTTGTTGAGCCAATCCCAAGCTGTTTTAATTACTATAGCCTTGTAGTATAGTTTGAAGTCTGATAGATTGATACCTTCTATTTTGTTTTTATTGCCTAGGATTGATTTTGCTATACGGGGTCTTCTCTGATTCCATACGAACCGTAAAATTATTTTTTCTATATCTGTGAAAAATGATTATGGCATTTTAGTAGGGATTGCATTGACTCTGTAGGCCACTTTGGGTAGTATAGACATTTTAACGATGTTGATCCTGCCAACCCATGAGCATGGTATATTCTTCCATCTGTTTACGTCCTCTGCTATTTCCTTCTTCGGTGTTTCATAGTTCTCCCTGTAGGGGTCCTTTACCTCCGAAGTTAAATAAATTCCAAGGTACTTATTTTCTTTGTTGCTATTTTGAAGGAAATTGAGTCTTTGATTTGGTTCTCTCTTGTACTGTAGTTGGCGTAAATGAATGCCTCTGATTTCTGTGTATTGATTTTGTATCCTGAGACTTTACCAAATACATTTATCAATTCAAAGAGTGTCTTGGCTGAATCCTTGGGGTTTTCTAGGTATAATATCATGTCATCAGCAAAGAGTGAGAGTTTGATCTCTTCTGGTCCCATTTGGACACCCTTAATTCTGCTCTCTTTTCTAATTGCTGTACCAAGGACTTCCAGCACTACCTTCAATAGAAGTGGAGATAGTGGGCAACCTTGCCTTGTTCCAGTTCTAAGTGGGAATGCTTTCAAGTATTCCCCATTCAGTATGATATTGGTTGTGGGTTTGTCATATATGGCTTGTATCATTTTTAGGTAAGCCCCGTCAATGCCTATTTTGTTGAGTGTTCTTATCATAAAAGGGTGTTGAATTTCGTCAAATGCTTTTTCTGCGTCTATTGAGAGGATCATATGGTCTTTGTTTTTGCTTCTGTTTATACAGTGAATTACATTTATAGATTTGCGTGTGTTGAGCCATCACTACATCCCTGGGATGAAGCCCACTTGGTTGTGATGGATTATTTTCTTGACAAGCACCTGGATTCGATTGGCTAGGATTTTGTTGAGAATTTTTGCATCTATATTCATAAGGTATTTGGTCTGTAGTTTTCTTTTTTTGTTGCATCCTTTCCTGGTTTTGGTATCAGGGTTATGTTTGCTTCATAAAATGTGTTTGGGAGGATTCCATCCTTCTCGATGTTGTGGAATAATTTCTGCAGGTTAGGTAATTTCTGCAAGAATTGTAGAATTTCTACAATTCTTCTTTGTAGGTGTGGTAAAATTTGGGTGTGAAACCATCTGGTCTGGGACTTTTCCTTTTAGGAAGGTTTTTTATTGCTGTTTCAATTTTAGTACTTGATATTGGTCTGTCCAGCAATTCTATTTCTTCCTGGTTGAGCCTAGGGAGACTGTGTGTTTCTAAGAAGTTGTCCATTTCCTCCACATTTTCCGGTTTGTGTGCATAGAGGTTTTTGTAGTATTCATAAATTATATGTTGTATCTCCTGGGCATCAGCTGAAATTTCTCCTTTATTTTTCTGATGGAGCTAATTAGAGATTTTTCTTTTCTGCTTTTCATTAGTCTAGCCAAAGGTGTGTCAATTTTGTTTATTTTATCAAAGAAACAACTTTTTGTTTTGTTAATCTTCTGTATGGTTTCCCTGTTGTCAATTTCATTTAGTTCTGATTTGTTCTTAATGATTTCACTTCTTCTGCTGGGTTTGCGGTTGGTCTGTTCTTCTTTTCCCAGCTCTTTGAGATGATTCATTAGGTTTTATGTTTGTGATCTTTTAGGCTTTTGGATATAAGCATTTATGGAAATAAACTTTCCTCTCAGGAGTGCTTTAGCTGTGTCCCACAGGTTTTGGTAACTTGTGTCCCCTTAGTCATTTAGTTCAAAGAATCTTTTGATTTCCATCTTGATTTACTCATTTTGAAGTGATCATTCAGCAAAAGGTTGTTTAGTTTCCATGACTTTGTGTAGAAATGAGGGTTCCTGTTAGGGTTGATTTCTACTTTTATTCTATTGTGATCTGAAAAGATACATGGTATAATTTCTATGTTTTTTAATTGTTTGAGACATGCTTTGTGTCCTAGGATATGGTCAATCTTAGAGAATGCCCCATGAGCTGATGAGAAGAACGTATATTCAGTGGTTTTGGGGTAGAATGTCCTGTAAATGTCAGTCAGGCCCATTTGTTCTAGAGTTCCGCTTAAGTCCATCATTTCTTTGTTGATTTTCTGTTTGGTGGTTCTGTCCCGTGCTGTCAGTGGGGTGTTAAAATCTCCGACTATTATAGTGTTGTTGTTTAGCCATTTGTTTAGATCAAGTAGAGTTTGCTTTATGAATCTGGGTGCACCAAGGTTGGGAGCATATATATTTAGAATTTTTATGTCTTCTTGTTGAACTGTACCCTTCACCATTATATAGTGACCTTCTTTGTCTTTTATTACTTTTGTTGATTTAAAAACTAAGTTATCTGTAATCAGCGGTGCCACACCAGCTTTCTTTTGGCTTCCGTTTGCTTGAAATATTATTCTCCACCCCTTTACCTTTAGTCTAACTGTATCCTTGCAGGTTAGATGTGTTTCCTGAAGGCAACAGATGCTTGGCTTGTGTTTTTTCATCCATTCGGCCAGCCTATGTCTCTTGAGTGGGAGTTCAAGCCATTCGCGTTTATTGAGATAACTGATAGGTGGGGCAGATTTCTGTTTATTGTGTTGGGTTGAACTTTATTGCTTTGTTTTCTGTGTTGAGCCATTGTGGTATTTGGGCTTTGATCTTTAGCTTTGAGCTTGTCTTGTCTTGGTGAATTCCCTCAGTCTTTGCTTATCTGAGAATGTCTTGATTTCTCCCTCGTATACAAAACTTAGTTGTGAAAGGAACACGATTCTAGGTTGGGCATTATTCTGTTTCAGAAGAGTGAGAATGGGGCCCCAGTCTCTCCTTGCTTGTAAAGTCTCAGTAGAGAAGCCTGGCGTTATTCAGATTGGCTTTCCTTTGTATGATACTTGTGTCTTTCGTCTTACCGCTCTTAGAAGGGCCTCTTTAGCTGATATTTTGGTCAGTCTCATGACTGCATGTCGTGATGTCTTCCTATTTGCATTGAATTTCCCTGGGGTCCTTTGAGCGTCTTGAACTTGTATCTGGAGATTTTTTTCCAGATACAATTTGGAAGGGCCAAATACAAATTCCAGATACAATTTTGGAAGGGCCAAATACAAATTCCAGATACAATTTGGCAAGGCCTGGGAAATTTCCCTCTATTATATCTTCAGATAGCTTGTCCAATCCTTGAGTGTTTTCTTCTTCCCCTTCTGGTAACCCTATGACCCTCACATTGGGTTTCTTCACATAATCCCACAACTCTTGTAGGCTTTGCTCTTTTCTCTTGTTTCTCTGCTCTATCTCTGTGACTGATTTATTTAATTGGAAGGTGTTATCTTCAATCTCTGAGATTCTATTCTTCTGTTTGATCTATCACGTTCTTGAGGCTTTCCACTGTGTTTTGTAGTTCCCTGAATTGATTCTTCATTTCCAGGAGTTTGGTTAGATTTTTCTTCATTGTTTCAATTTCTTTAGTGAATTTTTTTCCAGGTCCTGGAATATTTTTGCATCTTCTTTATGTTGGTTAACCAGTTGTTCTTGCAAGTTGTTGGATTTTCTTACGATCCATGTTCAAAATTCTTCTTCTTTCATTTTAGTGGTCTGATTTTGGTTGGCGTCCATTTCTAAGAGGATCGTGCTTCTCTCTGGGGGTGTGCTTTCCATTTGGTTCTTCATATTTCCAGAGTTCCTTCACTGATTTCTTCCCATCTTGATCAGTTGTTGCTTCTTGCCTTTAGGTTTTTGTTTGGATAATGGTATGCCCTGTTTAGTCTCTGAGCTGGTAGGTGGTGTTTGTGGGTGAGATTCGACCACGCCCTGTATGATGAGTCAGTAGGTGCCATGAAAAGGGTGTTCAGAATGTCCTCCCTGTCAGTAGGTGGTGCTTGCTTGGAGGAGCAGGCTACACTCTTGTTTTTGTGTCCTGTAACCAGCTCTTGTTCCCCTGGGGAGGCACTCTAGTGCCTCAGGTGGTGGGTGGGGCCCTGGGACTTCCAGATGTGTCCTTTTCTCCCCCTCAGTGAGGGCTGGTCTTGGAGTGAGTCTGGGTGGAGCTGGGTTGGGTAAGCCTGCCCTCAGGCACCACCAATGCTGTTAGCAGGGCTCATAGTTCTGTTCTCTGCTTCCGGGAAAAGCTGTCAGGGAGGGGCTGGAATGGCCCCGCTCAGTCAGAAAGTCTGCATGTGATGGTGGGGCCATCTGAGACCTGCAGTCTGGAGCAGGCCTCACTCCTTTCCACCCTCCCAACTCAGCAGTTACTCCTGGGCCTGTGCCAGTAGGTCAGACCTCATGCTACCGGGCCTGCCCTGGCTTTGATGTCGGCTGTGAGGTTCCCTGTGCAGGGTCGCCGCCTGGGCTGGGCACATGCCCCACCCCCTTTGGGAGGAGGGTTGCCCTCAAGGATGCTGATCTGCTCCTGAAGGCACACCCACCTCAGTAGGCTGTTCACGAATGTCCCTTCTGTGCCCCGGGCAATGTGAGACCTGGGTGCATGGGATCTGGACTGCAGGTCTGACCTCTGGGCCCTGGAGTTCAATCCCTAACCCCACTAGGGAGAGGAGTGCCGGTCCTAATTCACCCATGGGGAGTCCAAGTTGGGTCTATGTCTCTGAGCCTTAGGGTCTTCCCCGTTCTCCTGGCATCACCAGGTCAGCAGCACCTGGGAGGTCTGGCTGGTAGGGAACTCACCGTCTGAGTACCCCACAGTCAGCTGTAGGGCCCAAAAGGGAAGGTCCCATTCCCTGGAGGTGCCTCTGGCTGGTGGCTATATTATCTCTCTCAGCAGCCATGGATAGGGCGGGGGAGGGGAGAATGAGGCAATATGGGGCCTGCCAAGTGGCTCGGGTCTGTGCACAGTGAGGTGCCCGGAGGGAATTGGGAGCCTGGTGCCACGTCCGCTACAGGCTTACTGCTCACTGGTGGTGGACGTATTTGGGCTGGTGTCCACAGGTGTCTCCAACCACTGGGGAGCCCTCCAGCAGTCCGAGATGCAAGGGAGGAGGAAGTTAACTGCTCCACCAATCCTTGCCGCTGGTCTGAAATTCGATTCCTATCTAAAGCCTTGTGGAAAAGCATCTTGTTTAATACTCCAGAAGTCCTGGGAGATTTCCTAGGTGAGCAAGGAGGCATTTTAAATATCTCATTTGGGGGCCTGTTTGAGGGTGAAAGAGATTCATCCCAAGTGCCCATCCGTGATTCATAGAATGAGGTCACATTTCTAGCCCATACTTTCCAGTGTTATTTTTGAAATTATTTCTTATAAAATTAGTGAATCCATTGAATATGTAATCTTTTAAAAATCTTGCTATATCCTAAAATGTGCTTTTAAGAATAAATTGTTTTCTTTCCATTAGGAACACTTATCTATTTTTTGCAGTGTTAAACAATAGAACAATGCGATATAAAAATAACATGATATATTTCTATAAACACATTTTTCCCTTGACACAACTCTTTATGACAAGATCAGATATATCAATCAAAGAAATATTAATGCAAATGTTCTTGTGTGAAAAATGAACATTTAATTTGGAGCCCTTTTCTACATAACTCACAGATATTTGTTGCCAATGTTTTAATTCAATCTCTACTCAAAGGTCTGCCAGAGTCACAAAAAGTCATTAACAAGATTATTTCAGGAGAAACATGAAAGTCAAAGCATCAGGATTTATGTTCAGTTGCTATTTGACAGCACATGCTTTGAAGGGGGGAGATGTTCTGGAATTGTCAGGAAATCTCATTAAATTGAGTGTTTTGCCACTTACCACGTGAAATGTGTTGCAAATAGTACAAAATTGAAGGGAGCTTCTGAGAATCAGGGAAGCAGCAGGGTCCGAGACTTTTAATGGGTTAATCTACCTCTAGACAGAAAAGAAACTATTGGAAGCAGGGAAGGAGAGAATATGAGAAGATGTTACTTTATAGAATTTAGCAAATCCCTAGGCTTGGGGCAACATATTTTCCCACAACAGTTCAAACAGAACAGAAACTTTATCAAATGACTCTTTTTCCTTATGCATTAAAAAACTCATAAATATATGCCTTGCTGCAGCTTCCTCCTATCTGCCCCCACCCCTCAGGATGATAGGAACTGCAGATGTCAGTTGGGTGACAAGTAAGTGACTCTTGCCACATGCTAGTATATCAAGTCTAGTTCTAAAGATAAAGGTACTACTCAGGAAGACAGACATAAACACATTCTTTGTTTAAATGACTATGAAGAAAGAGGGTCTGCAGACTCCAGGCCTTCACCCACCCATGACTTCACAGTAATTACTTTCTTCAGGGGCCAGCTAGGTGTTAAGTTGAGGCATCTGGGGCCTCAACATCGTTCTTGTTGCTCAGCATTAATCACTGGCAGCCCTAGATAGCAGCCACCATATTATTTCAGACATTTCTCCAGAAAATAAAACCAGAATCTTCACATATTTTGTCTCATAGAATCCTTGAGCCACCCTGTGAGGTAGATAGAGCAGAGATAACTGTTTAGATTTCTCACGTGAATAACTGGGGCTCAGAGAGGTTAAGTGACTTGCCCAAGGCAAGACAGTCAGTCAGTGATGAAAGTTGAACTTGAAACTGGTTCTAATTTCAATACTCCTTGACAGTAGTTCGTGCAATAGATTCATTTTCCTGATTTCATTGGCTTCATCCTTGGCCTCAGACACAAAATAGAACAGCAAATAAAATGGAATGAATGGAATTAGAGCTTTTGTTAAGATAACTCTAACATTGACTACATTTATAAACTGTCCAGATTCCCTCTTCTTATAACTTTTGTTCAAAGGTTAAAGTTGACCATTTTCTTTCTAGCTCTTGTCCCATATACCTAGAGCTCAGGCCAGGCAGTCATGAAAACTCCAGAGGACAATATAGAGAAAAGAAGCATTTGTGGCCAGGACACCTTGTATGGTATGAAGGGGAGAAGGCTCACAGCAAGACCCATGGAGCACAAGAGATTGGTGGCTACAGTCCCTCACCCTGAGTGGGGAGGTATTATCCTTCCATTTAGGCATTTAACAAGCCAGTACTCTCTTCTCCGCAATATCTACACATGGCAATAAGAATCAATTATTTCAGGCCTCTTGAGGCTGTTTGATAAGTAATCTATCAAATAGCTGAAAGGGTAATCCAATTTGGTGGGTGTGATGACGAAGTAGAGTTATCTGGGTCATTCACTTCGTGTACTCAAGTGGATAAGTGAAGAGTTAACCAGAACCAAACTGCCAAAACAATTGAATGAAGAAGACAGATTTGGTATGGCGTGACCTTTGGGTGTGGGAGGTGAGGGGTGGCAGAAGAAAGAACAAGGACTCACAGACATTAGGAAGGCAGATTCTAATTCAGTCAACTCCAGAAAGACCTTCCAACCCACAGGGCTGCAGACTATGTACAGACTGTCTCCATGAATGAAGAGGTATCTGCCACATCCCAGGCAGTGCTCATAGAGCGTGACACCCTCTGGCAAGGGCTCTGTGGAGGAGATTCCTAGGTTAGGTGGCAGGCCGAGTTGAGTTCCTTTTCCTTAAGGATTGATCCTATAATTACCAGCTTCTCCACCACCTTATCCTCTATACCAGGGACTGCCCCCAAAAAGACAATTATGACGGTTCCAAGATATGGAATTAGTCATGCAAATGGCAAGTGTGCTCTGTGTAAATACAGCCTGCGTTTCTCCTTGGACATGAATGATATATTTAAGTAGGCAATTGTAAATTTCTTGAGGGGAGGAACCATATCTTATTCACCTACTTTGCGTAAGACACTGTACTGGGCACTTAAAGGAGATATGAAGGTGAGGAAAGTACAGCCCCTATCTTAAAATCACCATGGTCTGTCAGGGGAGGTGGTGGGCAGTCTATACAAAGTTTGTAAATAGAACAAATCAAGGACAAAGTATGAAGAATACCACAAGAGAAGTTTGCAAAGCTCTAGGAATATCAAAAAAAGGAAGATTTATTCCAATAAGGAAGATGTCCTGAAGGAGGTGGCATTTGACCTCAAGGTATGGGACAAATTTTGACAAATGTCGGGGAGGGCTAGAGGAATAGGGAGCAGAACACTGAGGCACGGTAATGCCGAGTTGGAACCAGGCTGCCTGCATTTGAATCCCATCTTGGCCATCTAGTAGCTATGATTTTTAGCAAGTTGCTTAGCCTCTATGTGCCACAGTACTTAATTTTTACAATTGGGATACTAATAGTATGTCCCTTATGGGGGTGTTATGAACACCACCTAAGTTGATCTAGGTGAAGGGCCCACAACAGTGTCTGAAACTCAGAAAGCACGCTTCATTATTTTCATGTCATGCACACAATAGTTGAAACCCATTTATGGCTTTGTTCTTATCACATTCTGAGGTAATGAGTGCCCTGCTTTTAATTGCCTATAGCTTAATGAAGCAAACAATAAAAATTGGAACTCTTTTTTTCCTAATTAAAGTCTTGGAAAAACATAAGTCATCCCCAATTTACTAATAAAGAGCCTGTGCATCAAAAGCTTATTTGTGCATCTCATGTTTGGAACTCTGAAGACATTTGTCCATGGAAACATTGTATTCAGTTGTGGCTAGATTAGTTGGCCAAAGCCACATAAGCCACAATGGAGCAAAATACCAGGCCTAGGGGCACCAATGGAAGTTCTAGAGTCTTGAAATAGAAGGTTAGTTTCGTGGAGGGAGAGGAAAAGGAGACCCTTACCCAAAGTTAGCAGTGGGACAAGTCACTTCAATTCAACTACCATTTCCTAAAGAACCCACTGTGCCTGGCACTGTGCTTGGTGCTACAGGGGATTTCAGAGATGAGCTCCACTTGGTCTTTTCTTTAACCACTTCGGTACCAGCGTCGACTATAATTGATAGCCACAGATGAACGTGCGTAGCGACTTTAGCCGACAGCCGTGATATGACTTTTCTAATTTTTCATTTATCAAAATAAAATTGTGAACATTTAAAAATAACGTAATGAAAACATATATGTATATGTTACCTATTCTGATTTACATTACAAGCAAAGCTGCCTGTAAAGTAAAACAAGCTTTCAGTGCTTTAAAGCTTTCCTCATCACACAAGAGCAAAACGGATTCGTCGTCAATGCACAGCACAAACTATCGTGC